>CAUYON010176523.1:0-37041 GCA_963573935.1 Arctocebus calabarensis
CGCCTGTAGTCCCAGCTACTCGGGAGGCTGAGGCAAGAGAATCGCCTAAGCCCAGGAGTTGGAGGTTGCTGTGAGCTGTGTGACGCCACGGCACTCTACCGAGGGCAATAAAGTGAAACTCTCTCTAAAAAAAAAAAAAAAAAAAAGTGTAAAATAATATATACTGGGCAGCACCAATGGCTCAGTGGGTAGGGCGCTGGCCCCATATACCAAGGGTGGCGGGTTCGAACCTGGGCCCAGCCAGCTAAAACAGCAATGAGAATTCCAACGAAAAATAGCCGGGTGTGTGGCAGGTGCCTGTAGTTCCAACTACTCCGGAGGCTGAGGCAAGAGAATTGTTAAGCCCAAGAGTTAGTTGTTGCTGTGAGCTGTGATGCCACGGGTCTCTACTGAAGGTGACAAAGTGAGACTCTGTCTCAAAAAAAAAAATATATATATATATTATATATACACCCACACACAAATATACACACACTGTGCCTTGAACTGCTTTTGAAAATAATTTAATTAATGATCTTTAAAAATTTTCATGGCACATCCATGGACAATCACTGGTCTAGATTCTTCTTGGCCTCTCTGAGCTGCATTCTTTCCTTCTGGGTATGAGGCAGGGCCCTCTCTGGAATGGGGTCTTATGACCTACAATCAAACCAGGTAGGTCAGATCATTTCTTTATGGCCAGTTTTTACACAGAGTAAGTTTAGGTTTGATGGCTGGCTTTCAGGAAAAGGGCATCTGTTTTTTATGACTTGCCCTGATGAAGAAGGACTCTAATTTCTGTAGCTAGCCCCAGCGGAGAATGGAACTGACAGGCAGGAGGACCGGAGAAAGTCAGAGAAAAACTTGTGCTTCTGAGGCTTTCATTTTGGGGTACTGTTTGCCGAGCCCCAACATGCTTAGCGCTTAGTTGGAGGACAAGTAAATCCTGAGACTCAGACTTGATTTCCTGTCTCTCAAAGAAGTATGTGAAAAACTCTAGTGCCCCACCTTAAAAGTGCCGCAAGTACATACGGCAACCCACTGACTCCAGAAGGTTGATTTTGCCTTTCTGAATGAATCTCCGAATCCATAGTCCTCCGTGTCTGCTAATAAATGTGCCTTTTTCTTTCATTCTATCTATCTCCTTCTCCTAGCATATGTGTATCAGCCTGTCCCAGCTGATTTTAGGATGATTGTGTGGGCCAGGCAAGAAACACATACTCTGGGGGGGTACAATCCTAGGCATTGATAGATGGAGAGACACCTTAGGTGTCCCAGCATTGATTTTGTGGACAGAGACCCAGGCACAGAGCTGCACCTCCCTCCTTTAAAAAACAACCCACAAGGCTTGGCGCCTGTGGCTCAATGGGCTAAGGCGCCAGCCACATACACCTGAGCTGGTGGGTTCGAATCCAGCCCGGGCCCGCCCAACAACGGCTGCAACCAAAAACATGGCCAGGCGTTGTGGCAGGTGCCTGTAGTCCCAGCTACTTGGGAGGCAGAGGCAGGAGACTCACTTGAGCCCAGGAATTGGAGGTTGCTATGAGCTGTGATGCCACAGCACTCTATCCAGGGTGACAGCTTGAGGTTCTGTCTCAAAAAAAAAAACCAAACAAAAAACCCACAAAAGGATGTTGTAATGTCATGGTCACCAGTATTAGTTTTAGAGATTGGTTTTAGCTCCTATAACTACTGTAGTTGCTTTGTTCTGAATTTAATATATACCTATTGTCTCACAGCTGGAAACCATTTGCTATTCTCATTTTCTTTCAAGTTGGCATTATGCACACGCAAATGGCTTTCCTTCTGAACTTTTGCTTCATAAGCTAAGCAAAACACAACTTGCACCACTAATAATGAATTAATAGGGTTCTTGTGAAGGGTAAGTGAAATGGTGTATGTAAATTGCTTAGCAGACTATGGGGTGGACAATTAGGGCTTGATAGTTAATAATGATTAGGGAAAATACTAACACATCTTACCTATTTAGTGTCATGTAAAAGTATATACACAGTTGACAACCTCTCTGCACTGACCACCTCAAGTTGACCTAATTTTCATAAACCAGATGTGTACCACATGTATATATCAGTACAGTAGGCCTAGTCACTTATGTTGACCACCTCCGTATGTTGACCAATTTGTCACAGTCCTTTGAGTGGTCAACTTACAGAAGTTCTACTATAATTACCTCCTGAAATTCTATAGCAAGACCCTCCAGCATCTCACCTGATATCAGTAACAATCCTCCTTGGCAGCTCGGCGCCTGCGGCTCAGCGGACTAAGGCGTCAGGCACGTATACCTGAGCTGGCGGGTTCGAATCCAGCCGGGGCCCACCAAACAACAATGACAGCCGCAACCAAAAAATGGCCCGGCATTGTGGCAGGCGCCTGTGGTCCCAGCTACTTGGGAGATGGAGGCAAGAGACTCGCTTGAGCCCAGGAATTGGAGGTTGCTGTGAGCTGTGATGCCACAGCACTCCATCCAGGGTGACAGCTTGAGGCTGTCTCAAAAACAAACAAACAAAACAAAAAAACAAAAAACAATCCTCCTTGGCAGTGTGAACCAGAAAGTAAAAAGTGAGGCTCTTTTTTTTTTGAGACAGAGTCACACTTTGTTGCCCTGGGTAGAGTGCCATGGTATCATCATACCTTGTAGCAACCTCAAACTCTAGGGCTCAAGAGATATTCCTGCCTCAGCCTTCTGAGTAGCTGGGACGACAGGCACCTGACATGATGCCCGGTTAGTTGTTCTATTTTTAGAAGAGATGAGATCTTGCTCTTGCCCAGGCTGGTCTTGAACCCCTGAGTTTAAGCACTCCACATGTCTCAGCCTCCCTGAGTGCTGTAATTACAGGCATGAGCCAATGCAGCCGGCCAGAGTGAGGCATTCTTAAATATTCAGAAATAGAGGCAATTGGGCATAGGCCAGAAGTAAGGTCCAAATAGAATAGAAATGAACTTGGGGAGGCAGTGAGAAATAAGCATGAAGGGGCTACTAGTATGGGCAGGTTAAGCTGTGGGAAGACAGGCCAAGGATCTTAGTTTTGTTGCTAAAGCAGGGGGCTGAGGAGGATTTGGGGCAGGCAGTGCAGTAAGACAGGACTTTGGGAAGGCAGGTTAGATGGCAGGGCACTGAAGGGCCTGGAGCAGACACTGCTAGAGCCTAGAGGACCTTAAGGAATCTGGAGCTTTGACTCTGATGGTGGTAGAAGCTGTAGAATGCAAAGAGGATTTCAGAAAATTTCAGAGGAAAGTGAATCCAGCCTTGGTAATTGGATTTCATGATTTTGAGTCTGACAGTGGGAAAAATAACAGAAAGTGGTGAGAAAGGAACTGGGGAAGAAGTTTTAAAAAGATTCACTCCCTCCTTCGTCTAAGGAGGCATTTGAGGCTATGGAATGAGAACTCAGAAAAGCAATTAAAATTAGAGGTATATATTTAAAAATCACTATCAAGTCGATAGCTATAGTTGTGAAAAACTTAGAGGGCTATGGAAAACGTTTTTGAGAATGCTCACCAGGCAGATAACAGAATAGGATAGTATCAAGTCTAGCACATAACTGGAGAAAAGCAGGGAGGAAGGGAAGAAGAGAGAGATGGGGCTGCGCCTAGGTAGGAGAAGAACCAAGGGAGCTGAGTTCGCCATAAGTACGGCAGAGATAGGAAGGATGAGCTTGTTAAATTCGGTTAATTTCGAGAGGACAATTTCTATAGCGGAAGGGGCCAAATTGAAAAGTCGCCATGCTTGGCCACATTAGAGACACCTACCGGGAATAAAAACAAAAGGATGGTAGTTAGAAAGGATAGCCAGATCACGGAGGGAAGAGATTTTTGCATATTTTAAAGGCCAAAGAAAGGGCTTCCAGATGGTGAGAGATTTTCACCTTGAAATAACAGATAAAATTAAAATACTTAGTGGGATGTTGTGGTGGACGTCTTGTAGTCCCAGCTACTTGGGAGGCTGAGGCAAGAGAATTGCTTAAGCCCAAGAATTTGAGGTTACTGTGAGCTGTGATGCCACAGCACTCTACTGAGGGTGACAAAAGTGAGATTCTGTCTCAAAAAATAATAAAATAAAATAAAATGCTTTTCAAAGTATTTTATTTTTATTTCCATTTTCACCTGGAAAATAACCTGGTGGGCCATATTGCTTTCAAAAGAGGAGGAGCTTCAAGAGGACTGATAGAGGCTGGCTTACCTCCTCCAAAAAGAAGCACAAAAGTGGGTGCCGCCTGTGGCTCAAGGAGTAGGGCACCAGCCCCATATACCGGGGGTGGTGGCTTCAAACCCGGCCCTAGCCGAAAACTGCAAAAAAAAAAAAAAAAAAGCACAAAACTGCAACTAGATAAATCACACTTCAAATAGGGCATTTAAGAAAGAACAGTGGGACTCAACAGGGAAGTGACAGCAAATTCCTGAGGCACAGAGGAGCGAGAATGGAGGCAGCCAGTCCATCAGGATTAGCTGGGAGCCTAAAGGGGGGGTCCCAGTGAGGGAAAGGGTAAGTGAGAGACCCCAGCTTACACATTCACACCCCAGCTCTTGCAATCTTAGTGGTGAGAGAGTCCCTCAACCCTCTTGGGCCCTGAGACTAGCGCCTGGAGATGGCGTGACAGCATGGCTCCAAAGAGGGAGTTCACAGCGGGACCCACAGTCCCAGCAGGTGCCATTTTGCGAGCTCCTGGCAGACTGCACGGTGCCCAGCACCCCTGCATCTCCACATCCCTGACGCCCCACGCGCATCTCCTCATGTCCACATGGAGGGCTGCAGCCCTATGACTCCGGTTGTACTCAGTGGAGTGGCAGGGTGGGGACAGGGCAGTGCAGCCCAGCGGAGAGGCTGGCTCCAGGCCACATCATGCTTCCTAGGGCCTGAGAACTGCCCAACTGGGGCAACTACCACAGACAGCTGCCAGGCACACACTGTGAGGATCCTCAGGGTTCTTTCATTTGGCTTTAGCATGAGTGATCTTTTTGAAATGGAGCAAATTCAGGACAGCAAATAATATGAGCAGAATCTGTAAATGGTCTTTTCTTTCCTCGAGCTATATCAAGATGATTGAGATTTTAGGCTGGGTGTGGTGGCTCACACCTGTAATCCTAGCACTTTGAGAGGTAGAGGTGGGAGGATGGCTTGAGCCCAGGAATTCAATACCAGCTTGGGTAACATAGCTAGACACCCATCTCTACAAAAACATTTAAAAGTTAGCCAGGCATGGTGGTGCACGCTATAGTCCCAGCTACTTAGGAGGCTGACGTAGGAGGATTGCTTACTCCCCGGAGTTTGAGGTTGCAAGAAGCTATGATGCCCCTGCATTCAAGCCCAGGTGCCCTGTTTAAGAAACAAAAAAAAGACCAACAGGTACATTTAAAAAATGCTCAACATCACTAATCACCAGGAAAATGCAAATAAAACCCACAATGAGATATCATGTTACTCTAGTTAGAATGGCTATTATCAACTTCCCCCTCCTTCCCAAACCCCCACAGATTCTGGTGAGGATGAGGAGAAAAGAGAAAGCTTATTTACTCTTGGTGGAATGCAGTTTTAGAACAGCTATTGTGCAAAAGGTATGAAGATTTCTCAAAACTAAAATAGAATCCCCATATAATTCAGCAATCCCACGACTGGGTATTTATACAAGGCAAAGAAAAACAATATTTCAAAGCAACACCTGTACTCCAATGTGTACTGTAGCACTATTCACAATTGCAAAGATATGGAATTGACCTAAGCATCCACCAAAGAATAAATGAATAAAGAAAATGTGGAACATATACACAGTGGAATACTATTGGGCCATAAAAAAAGAATGAAATCTTGTCATTTGCAGCAACACAAATGGAAATGGAGGTCATTATGATAATTGGAAGAAGTCAGGCATACAAAGACATATGTGACATGTTTTCAACCATGTGGGAACTGAAAGAATTGAATTCATGGAGGTAGAGAGTAAAATGATAGTTACCAGAGTCTGGGAAGTGTAAGCGGGTGGGGTGGGGAGGCAGCAAGAGATTGGTTAGTGGGCACAAAGATATGGTTACATTGAAGGAATAAGTTCCAATGTTTGATAGCAGAGTGGGGTGACTATAGTTAACAACAATATATTCTATATTTCAAAATAGCTAGAAGAGAGGACTTGAAATCTTCCCAACATGTAGAAATGGTAAATACTCGAGGAGGTGATGGATACCCTTAATACCCTGACTCCATCATTCATTACAAATTCTGTGCATATGACAAAATACAACGTGAATCTTATAAAAATGCACAAATGTTATGTATCCATATAAGAGTGGTTGTACAACGTGAGCGTCGGGTGAATTAATCTGTTTGCTAAAGACAGTAAGTATTTTTATATTTGAAAAAAAATTTAAAGATAGCCAGTTTAACCAAAAAAATGCCTTTGGAAGAAGTCATTGCAACTGTTTCATTAGCTCATTGATTCAGTGATGGATAAATTTCCAAAAGCTTTTAACTTTCTTGAAGTAAAAAAATCTAAACCATAATAGTACTGAGCACCTGTCTCCCTTTACTTCTTGTTCATCTAAGAGTGCCTCAAATGAGATTATTTCAATTAATCACCAAAAAATGTCTACTTTTAAAAGTCTTTTTTATTTGGGATTTTAATGCTTCTAAATTTTAAAAGTAAATTTAATGCTAATTAAAAGTTCAATAAACTGTATACCTAAAAGTGTGAATTTTACTGTGTGTAAATTATACCCCAAATAAATTGAACAAACGTACAATGGAAAAGTGGAACTGGGAGGTGCCTGTGGCTCAAAGGAGTAGGGTGCTGGCCCCATGTAAGGGAGGTGGTGGGTTCAAACTTGGCCCCAGTCAAAAAATGCAAAAAAAAAAGTGAGCCTACTTTTTAGTCATAATTGTGGTTCTAAGAAACCCATATTTTTTTAAACAACTACAATGCTGCTTTTAAAAAGCTGTGTAGACTGGGTGCAGTGGCTCATGCCTATAATCCTAGTACTTTGAGAGGCCAAGGCAGGAGGATCACTTGAACTCTGGAGTTTGACATCAGCCTGAGGAAGAGTGAGACCCTGTCTCTACATAAAATAGAAAAATTAGCCAGGCATAGTGGTGAGCACCTATAGTCCTGGCTGCTTGGTAGGCTGAGGCAGTAGAACCACTTACACCCAGAAGTTTGAGGTTGTACTGAGCTCTGTGTAGGGCGAGGCCTGTGGCTCAGTGGGTAGGGTGCCAGCCCCATACACCAAGGGTGGTGGGTTCAAACCCTGCCCCAGCCAAACTGCGACAAAAAAATAGCTGGGCATTGTGGCGGTCACCTGTAGTTCCAGCTACTCGAGAAGCTGAGGCAAGAGAATCGCCTAAGCCCAGGAAGGAGTTGGAGGTTGCTGTAAGTGGTGTGATGCCACGGCACTCTACTGAGGGCCATAAAATGAGACTCTGTCTCTAAACAAACAAACAGACAAAAACTGTGTATTCCTGATTTAATTCTCCTAAAGAGTTACATATTAAATGTTACTTCCATTTTCCATTTTATGAAGGGAGTTTGAGTCACTCTTGCTTAAGTGTTACACAGCCAAAAACTGGAATCTGGACTCAACCCAAGTCTATTGCTCTATCCTTAAACTTTACATTGGCTGAGTGCAGTGGCTCATGCCTGTAATCCTAGTGTTCTGGGAGGCTGAGGATCCCTTGAGCTCAGGGGTTTGAGGCCAGCCTGAACAAGAGCAACACTCCATCTCTACTAAAAATAGAAAAAACTAGCTGGGCATCATAATCAGCACCCATATCCCAGCTACTCAGGAAGCTGAAGCAGGAGGGTTGCTGGAAAACAGGAGTTTGAGGTGATAAGGCCAAGGCACTCTACCCAGGGCAACAGAGCGAGACTTTGTCTCAAAAAAAAAGTTTTCATTTGAGTCAAGCAAGTCTCATTGGCAGTGACGTTACTGGGTGCTGCTTCTAACGTGTTTTTTCTCTTCTTAGGGATCAGCATGAGCGACCTTCTGCTCTCAAGCTTCTGAAGCACTCCTTCTTGAAGAGAAGTCACTGAACACACATCCAGATTTTCTTCCCAGTTCCACTGCAGACGCTCTCTTATTGCTTAATCGTGGGGAATGATGGCTAGGGGACCTTTGTTTTCCTACTGGAAATTCAATCTAACCCAATTTAACCAGATCCTGCAGTATCATTAACCAAAGTTTTAGTTACCTATTAACCTCCTCAAGCTTCAGGCATGATTACCCATGTGTATGAGAAGAAAATTTTCTTAACAGTAACAACAAAAAATCATTTTTCAGTGTTTATAGTTTTGATCGTCCAGGAACTACACTCTCTATTGCTGTATTTGGTATTTCCTTTTATTTTTGGCCTGTTCTGTCAACTTTAATGTCTTTAGTTAAAATAAATTATAAAAACAACTTATATGTTTTTTTCTGGGTTAGTAAAGATTCTTACTTAATTCTTGTAAAGAAGTCTAGACTAGAAGAAGGAAAGAAAGAAGGGTTGGGCACGGTGGCTCATGCTTGTATCCCTGTACTTTGGGAGGCCGAGGTGTGAGGATCGCTTAAGCCCAAGAATTCAGGCCGTCTTGGGCAAAAAAGCAAGAACCTGTCTTTAAATACACACACAAGTGTGTGTATATATGTATATGTAGTATATACATATGTGTGTGTATGTGTGTGTGTGTATGAAAAAGGAAAGCAAGAAGATAAATTAAAAGAGAGGCTAAAGAATGTTCACTTTGGTAGTAAACTCAAAGATGCTAGAAGCCTGAAGAGCTAATGGGAAGATACAAGAGCCTGGCATATCATTACCTGGCTAACGTGTAACATCAGGTGAGTCTGTGGGAGTTTCTTCTTTTTCTCAAATTTGTACATTTTTTTTATACTTGATTAAAAATTTAAGGGACTAATATACCCCTTAGTTTACTTACTTGCATATCAACATGACCAGAAACAATAATTTTGAAAAAAATGGGGGTTTAATTTTTTCCCATTTTGGAGGGATCTTTAGCATTCTTTTAAAATCTGAATGTTCCATTGGATTTTGGAGCAATTAATTATTTACATTGAAGCCTGTTAAACCATATGAGAAAATATAAGGAGTGATACAGGTTTATCCTGTGTATACAGATCACAGTAATGATGTTTTCCCCAATATTTGCAACCCACAACCTACCAACTTAAAGTTGGTGTTAACAAATCTACCCTTCTATTGATATACAGGGGGGACATAAAGTTCATGTGCAATTTAAAGTTACAATTATGTTTTTTTTTTTGAGACAGAGCCTCCAGCTATCACCCTGGATAGAGTGCTGTAGCATCACAGCTCACAGCAACCTCCAATTCCTGGGCTCAAGCGAGTCTCCTGTCTCCGCCTCCCAAGTAGCTGGGACTACAGGCCATTTTTTGGTTGCAGCCGTCATTGTTGTTTGGCGGGCCGGGCTGGCTTCGAACCCGCCAGCTCAGGTGTACATCGCTGGCACCTTAGCCGCTTGAGCCACAGGCGCCAAGCCAAAGTTACAACTATTTTAAATTGCACATGAAATATACGTCCACCCTGAATAAGAATATTGAATGCAAGTTGGAATATTAAACAGAATCTGCAAAAAGCTTAAGTTTTCAGGTGGTGCCTGTAGCTTAGTGGGTAGAGGGTGAGCCACATACACTAAGGCTGGTGGGTTCGAACCCAGCCCCAGCCAGCTAAAATTAGTAATAACAACTGCAACAAAAAATAGCCAGGTGTTGTGGCAGGCTCCAGTAGTCCCAGCTACTTGGGAGGTTGAGGCAAGAGAATTGCTTAAACCCAAGAGTTTGAGTTTGCTGTGAGCTGTGATGCCATGGCCCTCTACTGAGGGTGACATAGTGAGACTTTGTCTCAAAACAAAGAAACAAACAAAAAAAATCAAACCAAGCTTAAGTTTTCAATAGTTATAATTCAAAAGGCCAGTGATGAGAAAATGCCTGTTTTATATGAACCCCAAGGAAAGGATAATGATATTCTAATTACCTGGTTAAATGAGCCATCAGCTCTCTCTCTCCCTCCTTAGTGAGGGGCTGGAGCTGGACTCCCAGCCCCTGAGCCAGCTTTCGACCTCCATGGGGCCCGGGCCCCCAGTGACAGGAATAATCTCCTCCCACCCCAGACAGGGAACCCAATTCAGTCCCTAGAGGGTAGTTTCTTCTTCAGCAGATACCTACAGGCACATTGACAGGCCTCCCTCATAGGGCTTCTCTGGGTCCATTCTACGTTCTCTAGCTCCAACCTGTTTAATTTGAAAAACAACATGCCTACAACAGACCGAGGAAAATGGAAAAAAGTATTTTCCCCAATATTTGCAAACCACAACTCCACGTGGGCAGATGTTTAAAATCTACTTAACACTTTGCTGACCTCAGAGGAACACAAAATGGTTCTAGATAAGGCCAGGGAAGAAGCAGATGGCACGCATGCTGATTCTCCAGGTGACCGGGTAAGAAGGCAACTGCTCTGTCTGCAGTGCCCACCGTGGAGCCGGGAGGGAATATTAGCAATGGTGACAGAACTAAGCTTGGGCATAATAGAGCTTGCCTCTTGGCTGGTCTCTGCCAGAGAATGCCAAAACAGAGCAGTCTTAATAAAGTACAAGAAATTAGGCAGAGGCCTAGCAAAGGCCCCTTGGAATTCTTAGAGCAGATTTCTTTCTGTTTTTTTGAGACAGAGTCTCACTCTGTGGCTCTGGGTAGAGTGTTGTGGTGTCATAGCTCACAGCAACCCCAAACTACTGGGTTCCAGCCATCTTCTTGCCTCAGCCTCCTGAGTAGCTGGGGCTAGTGGCACCTGCCACAACATCCAGCTAATTTTGCTATTTTTAGTAGAGACAGGGTCTCATTCTTGCTCAGGCTGAGTTCAACTCCTGAGTTCAGGCAATCCACCTGCCTCAGCCTCCCAGAGTGCTGGATTACAGGTGTGAGCCACTGCTCCAGGCCTAGAGCAGATTTTTTTTTTTTTGAGACCAAGTTTCACTATGGAGTGCAATAGCATCACAGCTCACAGCAACCTCCAACTCTTGGGATTCTCTTGCCTCAGTCTCTTCAGTAGCTGAGACTATAGGGGCTTGCCACAACGCCTGGCTTTTGTTGTTATTGTTGTTGCCATTGCTGTTTTTAGCTGGCTGGGGTATGTGGCTGGCCCCTACCCACTGAGCTACAGGCACTGTCCCTTAGAGCAGATTTTTGAAGTATGGACATTGATCAGTAAGCACTGGCAAATTCTAAGATGGTAAATATGACTTTCATTAGCCAATGTGCTCTTGAAATTCAGAGAAAATTATGAAACATGAATCAGGCTTTGGATATGTTTGTGTCTCAATTAGTAGAAATCGAGGATGGGGACCAGGAGTGATGGGGTCCAGGGGATTTCTCCTGACCCCAGTCACGATGACAGTGGGAAATCAACTTTTGGACTTTTTGATAGATATTGACACCACTTACTCGGTGATAAACACCTGACTCAACTATCTTCAGGGACTATAAAAGTGACTGGAGTCTCAGGAGAAATCTTGATGAGGCCATTCCTCCAACTCTTGGAGTATTAATTAGGCCAAATTCATTTAAAACGTAGTTTCTTATGTATGCCTCAGTGTCCCATTCTTCTGGAGGGCATGATTTTTTTAACAAAACTAAAAGCCGAAGTTACTTTCAGCCTGGGATGACTGAATGTCATAGCAGGCCTGTGCCCTGCAGGCTGCCCTCCTATAGCCAGGAGCCTCTGAACCTACTCTGGTTCTGAAAAGAGCCTCTTAGAGGTGAGTCTGGAGGTGTGCGCGTGGCAGACCAGGAAGGGTGAGGGCAAGGTAGCTGCCCCACTGCTGGCAAGGTACAGGCAGGGATGGCACTACCACGTTTAAGCCATACCCCTGGAGGGAATAAGCACAACAGGGAATCTAGCTTCTGTTGTCTGCTTTCTTTCAGTTTGGACTCATTAGACATTGCCAATCCCCATGTAACACACTCATCCTGCCAGTCCAGAAGCCTGGGACTTGGGAACATAGACTTGTTCAGGACCTGAGAGCCATTAACCAAATTACAGTGGACATTCACCCAGTGGTTCCCAATTCTTATATGCAATTCATAGCTTTGACTGGTGAACTTTGCTGGTTCACAGTCTTGGATTTAAAAGATGCTTTCTTCTGCATCACTCTGAGTCTAGAGTCACCAGAATTGCTTGCTTTTGAATAGGAGAACCCAGATACAAAAGCAAAGCAACACCACTGTTTCACAGTTCTTCCCCAAGGTTTTAAAAACTCCCCTACCTTCTTCACAGAAATCCTTGTTAAAGACTGCTAAGACCTCCAATTAAAGGACGAGAGCTTATTACAATATGTTGATGACATATTAGTTGCTAGTATACAAAAGAGGAATTGGATCAGGACATTGTATTAACTGGAAACTTCTTGGCTGAGCATGAGTGCCAGATCTCCAAGAAAAAGGCTCAAATTTCACAGCCTTCAGTTAAATATTGTGGGTTCCAGTTTTCCCCAGGACAAAGGAACCTGCTCCTTCCTGATCAGAGGGAGGCCCTGGCCAGCCCCATCACTCTGTGACAGTTGCAGAGCACTTTTTGTTTTTGAGACAGGGTCTCAAGCTGTAACCCTGGGTAGAGTGCAATGACATCACAGCTCTCAGCAACCTCAAATTCTTGGGCTTAAGCGATTCTCTTGCCTCAACCGCCTAAGTAGCTGGAACTACAGGCGCCTGCCACAATGCCTGACTACTTTTTTTGTTGCAGTTGTCATCGTTGTTTAACAGTCCTGGGCTGGGTTAGAACCTGCCAGCCTCAGTGTACGTGGCCAGCACGCTACCCACTGAGCTATGGGTGCCGCCCAGCTACAAGGCATTTTAGGCACAGTTGGATTCTCCCGTATATAGCTTTCTAACTTTGAACTTGTAAGATGCCTTAAGGAAGGAAGATAATGAATCCCTAGAAGGAACTTGGAACTGGACTTGGAACTATTTAAAGGCCTTTTTAAATATTGAGGGAAAGGTGTTGACTGCTCCATATAGGGTCTCCCAGAAAACCTTTTGATATTTTTGTACATGAGGGGTAAAGAATGTACCAGGGAATATATTGACCACCCCAAGGACTGTAACAAACTGGTCAACATACAGAGGTAATCAACAAAAGGAACTAGGTCAACTATACTGATACGTACATGTGGTGTATGTTCAGTCTATGAAAATTAAGTCAACTTACGGAGGTGGTCAAAATAGGGAAGCAGTCAACTGTGGAGTTTCTATCCAAAACAATTGGACTTCTTGCCTTAGGCTGTTGCCACCACTTCCTACCTGCTTAAGAAGCAGGAAAGTTTACCTTAGGTCATCCAACCACTGTAACACCACTGTGTGCTCCTCATGCTGTAACAAAAAGGAGAATAGTGACTGGCCTCTGGGGGGCTTAGCAGATACCAGGCCATTTCTCCAGACAATGTAAATATAACATTGAGAATGATCTCTATTTTAAATCCTTCTACCTTACTCCCTCAAATGCCATCTGAACCTGTGGTTGACTATTTACAAATAATTAAACAAGTTTATTCCAGTCAGCCAGATCTGACATGCCCTAGAAAGCCCAGACTTGGCGGCGCCTGTGGTTCAGTGAGTAGAGCGCCAGCCCCATATGCCGGAGGTGACAGGTTCAAACTCAGCCCCAGCCAAAAATAAAACTGTAAAAAAAAAAAGCCCAGACTTTAGACATGTGTACTAATGGAGGCAGTTTTATGAATCCGGGACAAGAGACAGGTGGGTGTTTGGTGGCAGCTCAAAACACAAGAGACTGAAGCCCTCCTCCGTGGAAGCTCAGCACAGATGGCAGAACTCATGGCCCTTATGAGGGCACTTCAGCTAACGTAGGGATAAGACAGAAAAAGAAGGTGGAGAGTGCCTGAGGGCAGCCATTTTGGTGGATAGCAGACCCCAACCACCCTGAACAGGAGGTCAGCAGCATGTGACTGGCTCAGGACCATGCAGGGGGGGGATGAATTACTAAGCCAGACACCTTACAGTTTGTGACTACCTTTCTGTGACAGCAGGTTATGATTAATCTTTATGTCCTGACCTCAGGACAATACTGGTTCCCTGTAGGGTTTCTGAACATTTAAAAATACCTTTAGATGGTGACACTTGTAGCTCAGTGGGTAGGGTGCCGGCTACATGCACCAGGGCTGATGGGTTCCAACCCAGCCTTGGCCTACTAAAAACAAAAAAATAACCAGGCATAGTTCACAAGTTCAAGACCAGCCTGAGCTAAAGCCAGACTGCCCTACTCCCATCTCTAAAAAAAGAAAAAGCTGGGCATTGTGTGGGTGCCTGTAGACCCAGCTACTCAGGGGAATCACTAGAGCCCAGAAGTCTGAGATTGCTGTAAGCTATGATGTTACAGCACTCTACTGTGGGGGGGGGGGGGACCACAAAGTGAGACTCTGTCTCAAAAAACCCCCCAAATGTTACCATTGCCCCAGAAGAGATCCCCTTCCTGCTTAGGAAAGAGCCCCTACTGTTTGTGGCGTGGGATCTGTTGTCTGTCTCTCTTGATAAACTTTCTGTCACTAGTTAACTCATTTTTCAGATTCTTTCCTGTGCGAAGCCAAGAACCCACATGAGTTCACAGGGGCTTTCCTGTTTTCCTGGGGTGCCCTCCACTGTAGGTAACAGAGCATGAGTGACGCGGACTCCAGCAATGCTTTTTCTGTTGCTCATGTTCATGGGGCCATCGGGAAAGAAAGGGGACTTTTAACCTCTGGTAATAAAGAAATATTAATAAAACATGCTAAAGAAATCCTGGCTTTGTTAGATGCTGCTTTAACCCACAAGAAAGTAGATACAGGGCATTGCCTTGGACATCAGTGGACAGAAAGTCTGGCGGCAAGGGACAACCATCAGGCAGATTAGGTCTCAAAGGAAGCAGCAAGGAAAAAGGGCTCCAGGGCTTTACCTTTGCTGCCAAAAAGTCACCCCTAAAGTTACCACACATAGGGAAAATGGGAGGTTGTAGTTAAATGTACCTTTATTTACAAAATATTCATTATAAATTTTATAAAGAGGTGGTCAACATGTAGAGCATATTTTGCAAATATTCTGTATAATATATCAGTGTATATATATATTAGTATTTCCCCATTTATACACATATATAATATATACTTATATAACATTTATTATATATGTATATATATGTGTGTATAATGAGACAGGAATGGTTCTGGTACCCAAATATCTTATGAATGACATTGTCAGGCATATTCCTGACTCCAACCACTATGGCAGGGATGCCACCCTGCAATGGATGCAGAAATATATCATTGGTCCACATACGAAAAGGATAGTTCAGAAATTTATAGCAAAAGTTCTCCCCTGTGCTCAGAACTGCCCCACAACTGCACACGGAGTTCAGGCCAGGGGTCAAGAGCCAACAGAAGACTGTCAAACTGATTTCATTATGATGCCAAGAGTAGCAGAAAATTTCAAGTATCTACTTTTTTTTTTGAGACAGAGCCTCAAGCTGTCACCCTGGGTAGAGTGCTGTGGCATCACAGCTCACAGCAACCTCCAATTCCTAGGCTTAAGCGAGTCTCCTGCCTCTGCCTCCCAAGTAGCTGGGACTACAGGTGCCCGCCACAACGCCTGGCCATTTTTTTGTTGTTGTTGTTGTTGTAGCCGTCATTGTTGTTTGGTGGGCCCAGGCTGGATTCAAACCTGCCAGCTCAGGTGTACGTGGCTGGTGCCTTAGCCTATTGAGCCACAGGTGCTGAGCTGTATCTACTTTTTTTTTTTGAGACAGAGCCTCAAGCTGTCACCTTGGACAGAGTGCTATGACATCACAGCTCACAGCAACCTCCAATTCCTGGGCTCGAGCAAGTCTCCTGCTTCCGCCTCCCAAGTAGCTGCGACTACAGGTCCCGCCACAACACCTGGCCATGTTTTTTTTTTTTTTTTGGTTGCAGCTGTCATTGTTGTTTGGTGGGCCCACGCTAGATTCGAACCTGCCAGCTCAGGTATATGTGGCTGGCGCCTTAGCCCGTTGAGCCACAGGTGTCGAGCCGCCGTATCTACTTTTTTGTTTTGAGACAAAGCCTCAAGCTGTCACCCTGGACAGAGTGCTGGGGCATCACAGCTCTCAGCAACCTCCAATTCCTAGGCTCGAGCAAGTCTTCTGCCTCCGTCTCCCAAGTAGCTGGGACTATAGGTGCCCGCCACAACGCCTGACCATTTTTTGGTTGCAGCCATCATTGTTGTTTGGCCTGCCCAGGCTGGATTCGAACCCGCCAGATCAGGTGTATGTGGCTGGAGCCTTAGCCCATTGAACCACAGGCGCCGAGCCCGAGCCCGTATCTACTTATTTTTATGGATAGTTTCTTGGGCTGGTTGAGGTCCTTCCTTACTGGACAGAAAGAACTTCTGAAGCTGTTAAGGTCTTAATAAAATAAATTGTTCCTCATGCTGGAGTATTGGTTTCCATTCAGAATGACAATGGTGCTGGCTTTGTGGTCCAGATCACACAGGATGTTTCCCAAGCCCTTGGAATAACTTGGAGTCATCCTGGAGACCGTGACCACTGGAAAAACTAAAAAGATAAATCATACTATAAAGAAAATCTTATCTAAAATCTGCCAAGAAACTAATCTCCACCCAGAATAAAGCACTGTCTAAGTGGTGCCTAGAAGCAGGCTCAAGTTGAGCCCCTTTGAAATTCTATATGGGAGACCCTTCCTGTACTCTAGATCTAAATTATGACCTGCAGTTTACTTGTTAAAGAATTCGATACTGTTTAAGACTTGGAGGAACTGGTGGAAGGCTGCTCACTTGCTTTCTAGTGACCGACTCCTCTGTCAAACTCATAGGAATAAAGCCCTGGATTCATCATAGTCAAGCGAAGCTGGCCCCACCTGACTCCTGGCTCAGCAGGGAAAACCAAAAGATACTTTGGGTTCTCAGGAGTAGACAAGTAAGCCCCCTGTCAGTGTCTTCAAGAGAAATCTTAGAAAAGAACTTTCCTTTCTTTTTTGTGGTGAAGGCATTTCGGGCCTTTTTTTTTTTTTTAATACTTTCTTGGGCTGGGCGCGGTGGCTCACATATGTAATCCTAGTATCAATTTAGCATGACACAAACTCCCACTTCTTTAGTTGAGAGAAAGTCTAGGGCTATTCACTTAAGGACTGATTGTGCTGTTCACTTAAGGACAGGAGCCCGAGGTGGGTGGGTTGCCTGATCTCACAGGTTCTAGACCAGCCTGAGCCAGAGAAAGACATTGTCTCTAAAAAAAAAAAAAAAAATAGCCGGGCACCTGCAGTCCCAGCTACTTGGGAGGCTGGGACAAGAGGATCACTTGAGCCCAGAGTTTGAGGTTGTTGTGGGCTATGAGGCCACGGCACTCTACCAAGGGTGACAAGTAAGACTCTGTCTCAGAAAAACAACATCAGGGTAGAGCCTGTGGCTCAAAGGAGTAGGGTGCCGGCCCCATATGCTGGAGGTGGTGGGTTCAAACCCAGCCACGGCCAAAACAAAACACACACACACAGACACACACACACACGCATAAAACCACTTTCTTTTAGCTTTTAATAGAATTTAAATGATATGGCTTCCTGATTATAATCATTATTTTTAGCAACATAGGAACTTTACCATCATTTCTGGTTTGTACAAAAAGATGAGATACCTGCACCCACCTTTTGTTCCCTACTATATGTGTAATCCATACTTTGCTCTGCTTATTGTTATTGCTGGAATCCTTTGCATTTTGATTTTGTGCCATGCAAGAATAGTTCCTTGTCTCCTTTTATTTAGATACCTCTAGCTCTTAGGTTTATTGAGGATGCCACCTTTTAGTGCTGTGACCTTACCCACCCTTTTCTCTTCTTTTTTTGTCACATGGCCTAGAATGGCTCAACATTATAGTCAAACTATCTCAAGAGTATTGCTTGCTACAGGTGGCAATCTGTCAGGACTGCTGGATTTGCTAATGCCATCCCCCACACCTGGTCTAAGACCTGCTGTAGATTTTTTGTATGTTCCCAATGCCACCATATAGCCAGACCCTTTTTCTCTGTCAACTTTTTTTTTTTTTTTGAGACAGAGCCTCAAGCTGTCACCCTGGATAGAGTGCTGTGGCATCACAGCTCACAGCAACCTCTAATTCCTGGGCTCAAGTGAGTCTTTTGCCTCCCAAGTAGCTGGGACTACAGGCACCTGCCACAACGCCCGCCATTTTTTGGTAGCAGCCGTCATTATTGTTTGGTGGGTCTGGGCTGGATTCGAACCCACCAGTTCAGGTGTACGTGGCTGGCGCCTTAGCCTGTTGAGCCACAGGCACCGAGCCTGTCAACTTTTTAAGTTCAATTAGTCATATACCAAGATACATCTACCCCTTGTTTAAACCCTATTCTATGTCCTTAAAATTGGATGATCACACTGGATCCATAACCTGAATCCAGTTGAGGATGGGGCTAAGAACAGGTAGGTCCTTGTTATGCAAAGAGATTGTACATTGAGGGATATCATGTAAATGGATTTTGGAAACCTGCATAAAATATGATTTCTGGTTTAACTCTGTACTATCCATGCTCCCTATGAAATTATTGAGTGTCCCCTGGGTATACGTTTGCCTATGGCAGTGGATCAGAGCCTCCCTTGCAAGGATGGGACCAATGCTGCCTAACAGCCTACACACAGGTTTCTGTTTATTGGGACACATGGTAACCCAATTCTCAATTCATCCTATAATGACGAAAGTTCAAAAGGTTCCAGGCACTGCCTCATGGATGAAAGAGAGGGATGGCCAGAAGCAGGCTAGGACACTTAGTGGCAGGGCCTTTTAGGAATAATGGTTCCTAGCTATGAATTTTATACTAAAAGAGACACAATCGGAAAGCTGCCTGCTACCTCGGGGCTACCCCATGAACTCTCTTCGGTCCCCAGACAGCCCAAATTAGCCAGCAGGCCTTGGGGCTTATCTGCTTTCTTACACAGATACCATCTTCCTGCCTTGGCACCATCCCTCCCCCTAAGGATGAGGGGAACACTCCAAACAAGACTGGTTAATTGCTGAGGAAACCACAAAAAACTTGAAGACTTAACTCACAGGCACAATCAGTCCTTAAGTGAACAGCCCTAGACTTCCTCTTGACTAAAGCAGTGGGAGTTTGTGTCATGCTAAATTGGTATTACCTGAATAAATACCTCATGAGACACTGAAACCCAAACAGCCAAGACTTCCCAATAAGCTGCATGGCTAGAGCAGGGGCCTACCAGCAACCCCATGATTGACTGGTTCTTGGGGTTATTCTCCTGGATCTCCCAAGGTTTCTGAACAGTACAAGACCTTTTAAAATTGAAGCTATTGCTCCTTTGGATAGACCCTTATTTACCTTATCCACGGCTCCCTTACATGCTGCATTAAAACAGTGACTAACATCATTGTCTTTGTCATGCAAACCATGGGTCTCCAACAGCACATGTGAATACCTACAGACAACTTCGAAGTGGTTTCATTCCTCTAACCCTAGGTCCAACCCAACTAAGCCCCTTGTCAGCAGGAGTAAGACAAAACCCTAATCCACCCTTCTCTACCCCTTTGGGCCAGACCTCAGAAATGAGGTGTAATCAAGACAGGGGGAAGGTGGTGCCAGGGGTACTGAAACCACCTGTATTAAAATGATGTCAGGGCCGGGCTCAGTGGCACATGCCTGTAATCCTAGCAATCTGGGAGGCCAAGGTGGGGGGATGCTTGAGCTCAGGAGTTTGAGACCAGCCTGAGCAAAAGCAAGACCCTTTCTCTACTAAAAATATAAAAACTGAGGCAAGAGGATCACTTGAGCCCCAGAGTTGGAGGTTGCTGTGAGCTAAGATGCCATGGCAGGCATGTTATCCAGGGCAACAGCTTGAGACTCTTGTCTCCAACAACAACATCAACAAATAGCCAGACTTTGTGGCAGCCACCTGTAGTCCCAGCTGCTTGGGAGGCTGAGGCAAGAGAATTGCTTGAGCCCGTGTTTGAGGTTGCTGTGAGCTGTGATGCCACAGCACTCTACCAAGGGTGACAAAGTGAGACTGTCTCAAAAAATAAATAAAATGTCAAGCCATAAGGCAGAAAGTGATTAAAAAAAAATCTGACTTCTATAAAAGTATAAAAGCCAAAAGATCAGATCAAAAATCTAGTATCTATAAAAGTATAAGTGAAGCAAGCTATTGTCCCCTAATTTCCCTACTGCTGTTAACCACTTACTGCTTAGGTGACACATAGTCTTCCTAAGAGGGGCCAGATTTGTGACTTCCACAGTTTCTATAGACAGCATCGTCACTGTAAAACCTAAAACTGGTCTTTGAGATCTCTTCCAGACTCTGCATTCAGGGGAGACCCAGATGTCAACCAGAGTTGTGGAGATGTATAGGAACAAATCCAACAAGTTCTGAGACCCCCTTTCTAGGAAATGTCTTAGTGAGGAAGACATTTCTGCTTCCCAACCCTGTGAGTTCATCCCCTGCCAATTAGCAGACCCAATTTCCTAGGCCTTTGTTCACCAAGCCACCTTTTAAAACCTTAGCCCCAGATTCCTGGGGAGATCTGAGAAAATGCTCCCATCTCCTTGTTAGGTGTCTTGTGATATTAAACTCTTTGTCTACTGCAACCCCTGCTCTCAGTGTATTGGACTTCACTGGACCAGGCTAGTATTCGTTGAATTTTGAATAGAAAAAAGAACATCACTTAACTCTAGCTGCTCTTTGGGATGGTATTCTCACTTTATTCAAGACTGGAGTTCAGAGTTTACTTTCTCAAGGATATCTGATTAGTAGGTGGGAGATGGGACTGCCACTCAGATTTATCTGACTTCTAAAGCTTTTTCCTGCCTGGTATTAGTAATATCCCTAAATTTCAAAGGTATATACCACTGAAAAATTGATACATTTACCAGTCAAGTGTATTTTGACTTTAAAGGTGTGAAAATGTTTTCACTTTTTACCTGGAGCAATACTTTCTCCTCCATAAACATCACCCTTTTCACCAGGCACAACCACCCCAAGATTCCAGACAATTCATTAAAATACTTTTAACATGCACCAAATTCCTGCATGCCCTAGGCCCAAGGTCAACCAAGGAAATTTAAACCCCTTCTAAAATATAGCTTTACAGTATTTCCTTAACTTCAGCCTATTTTGACCCTTACACTGTGTAATGAATAGCTCTTGGATAACTCAATCTGTTCAGTAAACAGTCCCAAACTGCTACCATCTGCCAGGTCTAGTCTTTATTCTGCATATGTGCTATACTTCAAAGTATTAATTCAGTTTAAAGTAGCTACTTAAATGCAGAAATGTGCATTTAGAAACGCTTTCTGGGTGATACTGTCAACTTTGTAAGTCCCTGGTGTAACCAGCCTCTATTTTTAGTGATAAGAGTTTTCATGTATGCTCTGTGAAAAATTTAAAACAATAACAGTCCCAAGGGACAGCTACAGTGCTTTTTCCTATTGCCAAGTCATCTTAAAATTGTGAAAAACCATGGCTAAATTCAATCTGTGCCAGTTACTCCTACACATTGAGTTGAAAGGCTAGAGAAAACTGACCTTGGGTGGTATGTCTGAATGTTTAGAAGGTTTAAGCAAGGCTTAATTTCACAGTATTATAGTAAAACCCTCACTAGAAAAGCCGCAAATTGTTTTGGGGGGTGATGTTGGCGGTTAGGAATTGGCAGATGTTTTACATCCTAGAGTAAAACAAAAATATATAATTTTTTATTATATTGAAAACAGTAAGATGTAGAGCAGGAAATGAGCATAAACAATGGACCTTGATGAATTTGGTTACTTCTCTATGTAACTTACAAACTTAAGGATATTACTAATACCAGGCAGGAAAAAGCTTTGGAAGTCAGATAAATGGGAATCACTGATTTTGTGACATTCTTAAGTAAAATCCAACTTTTAAAAAATGCTATAGTGTAACAACCCCTTACTGATGTTCTCACCAGCAATAAAGATCTCTCAATATGATTTAAAAACATTTACTTCACATTTAGACTTAAAATTCGTTTTAGAGGAAGCAAATTTTGTATCTTCTATTTTTATCAAAGTTATTGTAATTAGCTTTCATTTTCTTTCAAGTGGAAGGTGCAGGAAAATCAGTGGGGAAGGGAGGAAGGCTGGAGAAAGCAGAAACATTAAAAAGGCACTTCTGATTAAATACTTTGCCGGATAATTCACTTTCCAGATAATTACAATTATTCCTTGCTTTTTTTTTTTTTTGAGACAGAGCCTCAAGCTGTCGCCCTGGGTAGAGTGTCGTGGCATCACAGCTCACAGCAATCTCCAATTCCTGGGCTCAAGCAAGTCTCCTGCCTCTGCCTCCCAAGTAGCTGGGACCATAGGCGCCCACCACAACACCCGGCTATTTTTGTTTGGGTTGCACCCGTCATTGTTGGTTGGCGGGCCCAAGCTGGACTCGAACCCACCAGCTCAGGTGTACATGGCTGGCGCCCTAGCCCGCTGAGCCACAGGCGCCGAGCCTATTCCTTACTTTTTATAGGAGTGATTCAAGAGATTAAACAAGAAAATACCCAAATATCAATCAGAATTAACAATTTACCCGGACACCCATAGGCATTGATTGGCTTTTGCCATTGATTCTAATACCCAAAATCTATCCATTAGGATTCTCATGCCATCTGCCCCCTGGCCTTCCTTGAACACTCAACCCTTAAATCTCACAACTCTATTAATAGGTAATATTACTGATACTTTGTGGGGATGGAAATCAAGGTGTGAAGTCCAATAATTCACCCACAGCCATTCTACTATTTTAGTAGTAGAGGTGATACTAGAACATGGACAACCAAATCCCAGAGGCCATAGTCTGTTGATACATGAAGTTGCCTGGATAAAGAGTCAATTTTTGGGGGGGAAAGAGACAGAGTCTCACTTTATCACTCTTGGTAGAGTGCCATGGCGTCACACAGCTCATAGCAACCTCCAACTCCTGGGCTTAGGTAATTCTCTTGTCTCAGCCTCCCAAGGAGCTGGGACTGCAGGTGCCCACTACAATGCCTGGCTGTTTTTCAGTTTTGCACTTCAGCCGAAGCCAAGTTTGAACCCGCCACCTTCGTTGTATGTGGCTGGTGCCCTACTCGATGAGCCACAAGCACCGCCCAAGAGTCAATTATATTAGAGACTTTATTTACCACATTTCTCAGGGACTGAATGTTACTTGGTTCACATTAACTTAAGACATGTTAGAGCCTTGGATTTATGTTGCCAATAAAATTTTATTAGTAATTCCTTGTAAAGATACCAAGAAGCTTAAAGTAAAGGACTAATTCATGCCTTATACACATATCCCTGTTTTGGGTTTTTCTATTAGCAAACATCCTAGTCAACTGCATTGCGGGTTTTGAGTACAGTCAGAAAACAAAACCTTACAATCACTGTTCACAACAAATGAGTACACGTGAAGTTTTTCTAACCAAGTGAAGCTGCTGGAAAAACAATCACACCTTAAAAATAAGAGTGTACTCACTACTTAGAATGTACCCGTTATTACTTAAATAGGCAAATCAAAATGAACTATTAAAGAAAAATATCAAAACTCAGGATTTTAAGTGAGGCTCTCTTCTTAAACCTGGAAATAAAGGAAATTAGCCCTCGCAATATACTTGTGAGATTAGCCTCACACAGTGAAAGGGCAAATCACCTTTGAGAACAGAATTACTCCTAACCACGCAAGCTCCAATATATCTTGCTTATTAACCTACCTAAAGAAACTGCTAGGGAGGATAGATAATGATAAATTATAGAATTAAAAAGGAAGAGTTGCAGAGGCAAAAACTGGCTGTGCCCAAGTTGACACTGTGGAGTAAAAAAATGAAGAATGCATGGTATCAGAGCTAAAATGTTTTGAGTGTTTTGGTCCCACTGGCAAGATCATCTCTATTGTAAAAACATGTTTTAGGCAAACTTCTGATTTTGGCTCACATGTGTCAGTTTACAGTTATCAGATTGATCACTGATTTCAGACATTAATGTAGCTGTGATTCCCAGATTAACACATTAGTTATCATAATTGGTAAAATATCAGACAGAATGTGCTAGTGTTCCAATGCAAAAATCCCTGACTAAATCAGCCTATCTTAAACAAATGGGGACATGAAATTAGTACCTATCATCCCGGGAACTCAGTTAATTCAAGTTTCCTGAGTGTGAGATCTGTTGATCCTTTGTCTGGGTCAATGTAGTTAGTGAATCTTATTGCTTCCCAAGAAAGCCTTGTGAAGGAGAGACTGTCAAATCAAGAGAAATACACAAATTCTTCCTAACAAATAGCTTCCAATTATTTCTTAGCAAAGACATCCTAAAAATTACTTATCAATTGAAGCACCATAGCAGGTGGGAAATATTGCTTTTCATTTAGATAAATCTGTAAATGATGAAATATCTTGAGAACAGGTCTTCCTCTATAGATATTATTGTTTAAAAAAATCCTTATTTTCATGGTAAATGCAAAACCCTGAAATACCTCACAACCAAGTGTACTTACAGAGTGCATAACACTCATGCATATATAAGCATAAGAAGTGGTTTACTTCTAAGGTTGGTTAAATACAAATCAGCAATTTAAATTCTAAAATATAAAAGAAAATGTGCTTGAAAACCTTTAAGGCAAGGTATTTGGTAACAGAAATATTTTAAATTGGTTCTCTGTAGTAGACCTCAACTAGTCATTTCTTTAGTTCAAAGAGGATAGGCCAAAAAAGTTATACTTAACTTTTACATTTAATTATTAATCCTACATAATTAAATGTATTGGTACAAAGTAATAAGCAGCCCTTCATGACATTCCTCAGGAAACCAAACTGGTAGAAATTTTCTTAAAATGACTATGAATGTTAAGAACTTTAACCAGAACAAATCTGTACACCGAGGGAGATCAAGATGCATGTCTAAGTGTTTCAAAGATACAAACTTAGGGCTAACTACATGCTTTTTCAGTGAATACCTTCGAGTAGGAAACTGCAAAGTCTTACCATTAAAGGATACTACCACCAGTTTTGTTAAATAGGCCTTTGAGAATGTTTCTGTGAATAAACACCCCTTTGCTTTGGTTCTAAAAACGTTTTAAGGTAGTAAGGCAAATATTTATGGGGACACAGCTCAATATTGGGAAGTTATGTGGAAGAGGTAGAAGTAAAGCCTTGCTTCTGCATACAGATAACAAATCTGTGATCTAGGGCAAACACAAATTAAAAATGAATCACTCTTTTATAGGATGTTTAAAGATAATGTTTTTTAATATTTCAAATATTTTAAAAAAAATCTCTTCAAAATGTATTTCCTTAACAGTATTTTGCACATGTGGAATTTCATATCTAAATTTAATGATACTATTTTGGTTTATTTATGGCTACTTACAAGAAGACTCACAGTAATAATGTCCATTCATTAGAGTCTTTTTCTTTGGTAGAGCCTAATGGGACCAGGTAGATGAACTATCTTAAGCAAATGAGATAGTTAAAGCAAATTCATGGTAATATGAATTATAAGGGTTTTCCATTAATGGAAATGAAACTTAAAATTTCAATATTTATCCCTATTGTGGTTTTGGAAGCTTCATATTCTGTTCAGAGGTTAAAAGTTTGAATAGCTCACACAATCCTGTAAAAATTACAACTGGCTGCCCTTTAATAAATAAAGTCATTGTAAAGAATTACATTTACAGAGTGAAAAGTGAATACATAGCATTTCAAATTCAATTTTGGAAGTACTAATAAGTACTGACCCATAACAATATACACTAGCTATCCTTTTATCTGTCCATCATTAGCACCAATAAAGATTTAACAATATTACCTTTATTCCCACATCTCAAAACAATTCTGTAAATTCTTAGTGAAGTTTAACTATAGTCACAGACCTTAAATATTCACATTGTTTTCTATATCTACTGAAAATAAATTCACTACTTTTCTGGATATTCTTTACAAAAATCTTATTAAAATTCCTGGTATTACCATCCCAATTATACAGTAGCACAACCACCCTATGTAGTTTCACATGATAGCTCTGGAGAGGTTTCACACCTAAATTATCAAGAAAATCCTTCCCCTCCCTCATCTTGCACTCAGCTTAATTCTATACTAGTCCTTGGATTATGTACCACTGTAAAGGTATAACTGATCAAAATTACCATGTTTATGGATACAATATTATGCCATACAGAGCAACAAAGCTACATATAATGACAAAGATTACTAAAGTTATGGAAGACAAGAACAAATGTTAGGACATGCGAGGAAGGCAAAGTCCCTAGAAAGAGGCTCCTAAGTATCCAAAGTTCAAATAACAATGACAAAATAAACAATTATCTTAAGAAAATTATAAAACTACTGGCAAATTAGGTAATTGCTAAATAAAAGGAGAGCACGAGATTGAACTCTAATATTTACAACTGTAACATACTTGAATAAAATTACAATTGTGCACATACCAGTGGCTTTGTAACAAAATAATTCATATACACAGAGGAAAAATTAAGACAGTTTTCAGTTCAACAGGAGTTGAATCCAACCCATCTCAAAGATATGCAACAGCTCAAAGATTTACCACAGAATAAATTCAAGGTTAGCTGATAAACAAGAGTTATAGTATTGGTGTTTAAGACAAATATCTAAACAAGTTAAAGTCTATTGTTTGATCAGAAGTCAGATGACTGTGCAAATTTTCCCTCAAAAGAAATATACTGAGATGTGCAAACAAATCTAAAACCTCCTACTAGTGGTTCGCCTGGGAGGCTGGCTGACATTTTTTCTTAAAGCTTCTTGAAAATAACCAAAAGCTATAAATATAGGTACAATGCACAGTCAGTAATCTTTTCTTTTTTTATTATTGTTAGAATATAAAGGAATTGAGAGAGCATAGGTTTAATTTCATTTTTATAAGGAAGACTGCATTTACCTGAAAAAGAAATATGGTATCACACACAAACACGCCATCAGGGGAGGAGTATTATTTTGAATAAAGAATATGGTGTCATTTTGAATGTGAAAGGAAAAGTGATCCCTGTTTACTGTTAAAACATGTAGTGTAAAGTTCTTTAAGGAAAGAACATACTGATTCTTTACTACGTAAGTTTTTGTGAACTTAGTTGTCAAATCACAGTAATC
Source organism: Arctocebus calabarensis (assembly GCA_963573935.1). NCBI lineage: Eukaryota > Metazoa > Chordata > Mammalia > Primates > Lorisidae > Arctocebus > Arctocebus calabarensis. The sequence continues at coordinate 27,149 of CAUYON010176523.1, forward strand.
CACATAACCATTATTAACAGCTCTATTTTAAAGTACTGCAACAAGCCAACAAACACTTAGATGCACTTCACATCAAGAGTAGGTAAACTTTATTTTTTCCTCTTCAAGCCTTCAGAAAGTTAGGGCCTATTTCAGCAGCCAATCTGGTCAGAACCTCTGAAGGCAAAAGTTCAGTGCCTGACAGTATAAACGACCATCTGGCACTGCATACCCATCTGGTAGTGAAGTGTCCCCCATCAGTGCCTTCTCATAAGGCCTAGAGTTTAAGGTTAACATAAAAAAAGTGCCACCTTTGTTCTAGATTAGTGATGGACTCTGACAAGATAAAATAAAGTTACTCTGTATATTGTTATACTTACAAGCAGCTCCAATCCTGAGTATTTATGGTAATATCTAAACATACAAAAATGTATGTACATTTTTCTCCACTTTCTTGTAAACAGTTATCAGTATACTGTTTTATCCCTTTATCACTAAAACATGCAAATCATACATACAAGTATAAATACACAAAAGAAAACAATTTACACTCATTCAAAAGCCAAGCAACAACAAAAAAGTAGCTACAGTATTCAAATTATAAATAATGAATGCTTGAGGCATCTTAATTCCTAGAAGCAGCCAGCCATTCATCCTAATGTTCTTAGCTGCAATTGTAGAAATACTGAGTGTTGCACCTTCCATGCTTTTACAGTATTTTAACACTATCATATGTGGAGATAAAGACTTGTTTACTATAATTTCTTCTTTTCAGAATGAAGAATAAAGCAGCATTTACAAATATTGAGGCAGCGGCAGCAACAGCAGGTGTGTTACCACTGCTATATCAGGAGGAATTTTTCCATTCTAACAACTTTTAAATTAAAAAAGTAAAGGAAAAATTGACCTAAACAAATTATTACATGTTCATTCCTTGGGCACTTAACAGCGAGTCCAGCATGTCGAATGTGTCTTTGTAGTCCATATGCTGGCTGTTTGTACTGTACTCGTGATTGGCATCAGGACCGTTGGTCTCCACTGGCTTCTTGTCCAGTTTCACGAGGGTGCTGAGATGTCCGTAGCCCACCTGGTATGTGACAGGGGGAGGAGGGGGTAAGGGATGGTTAAAAACAGAGTTGTGAGAGGATATATACTGCTTAACAGAGGAGGAAGAACTAGATGAACTACCTGAACTTTTGGAACTTTTGCTCATTTTGGAGTGATGGTTGTGAGATGCATCATTGATATGCAGCTTCTTCCTTGAAGAGCTGGAACTAGAGGAAATGCCATCACTACTCAGGCCAACAGGACTCCTCAAAACAGTGGGTGGTATTCCATCAGCACTGTGTTTACTGCCACCACTGCTACTGCCACTCTGTGAGTGCGAGTGCTTGTGACTGCTGGTGTGATGGCGGTTTGACATATGCTCCTTATGCTTCTCCTTATGGTCTCTGCTGATATGTGGGCTTGAGTGCTTGCTCTTCCCGCTGCCTTCATCAGAAGAGCTGTGTCTTTCTGAGGAAGAAACTTTTATCTTCATTTTTAGTTCTTCTTTATTGGTGCTTTTATCAGTGGGTGGTATTGGAATCCGTAATTTTAATGATCCACTCTTTTCCTTTTTATCTGCCATATGTTTTTCAGGTCTGTCAGGATTTGTGATGGGGATTTTCATTTTAATGGGAGAAGTTACAGAACTGCTGCTGGCTGCCTGTAACTGCACGTGTTTGTGCTGTTCTACCTGGGCAGCTATATAATGATCCCTTACATCAAGATCAAGAGTTTCTAGCTTACGTTTTTCTCTATATTTATCTAATGACATTTTCTGAGGAACTATTCCAGGAGTAGCAGAAATTGGCCCATGATGTTTACTGCCCCCTGCTTTATGAGTATATTCTTGCTTAGCAGAAGAATGATCAGAAATTTTGTCAGGTCTGTGATGTAATCCTGAATGCAGTGATATAGAAGGTCCCTGCGGAAAGTTGATGTTGTACTGGCTACTAGACAAAGATGTCTCCTGCTTCTGTGAATACATCTGCTCTGTCCTTGCTGGTTCTTGAAGTTGAGGCCATTCCTGGTGTGATGACAAGCCATATGAGGTACTTGGCATTCCTGTTGCTAGTACTGACAGATTATCAGAGTTATGGCTGTCTTGAACAGAAATATTTCCTGAATTTAGAGGTACTGGAGCAGGGAACGCTGATGTAGATGGTTTCTGAAAATTTGGGTTTGTAGGCACACCAGTGACACTATCTACTAAAATGGAATTCTGGACCAAAGATGAACAAGGAAGTGGTGTCTCTGATACTTGGCCATCTACTTTTGGTTTCCTAGCCGCCTGAGTAGCCTATTAAAATAAAACACAAAGAGAAACAGTGACAGCAAAAGAATTCCATACAAATTTGTTTATAAAGATTCTGTATCAAATACATAGAAATAAAATCACCTGGGGTTCAAGGTTTTATGTTGCCAGTAAATGAATGTCTTATTTAGAGGCATACCAGAAGGCCGTAGAAGTTGAAAACACTAGCCCAGAATTTGAGGAAGTAATTTAACTTGTCTAGGCTTTAGTTTCCCCATTTGTAAAATGAAAAAAATATTTGTCATAACCACTGTGAGAATTAAAAAAAAAAAAAGTACAATGTGCTTTAGAAAAGTCCTCTGGACACACTAGATGAATATATATGTAGCTTAAGATACACTGTAATTATCTAAGAATATTGGAAAGAAGACTATTTAACCACAAGAATTCAAATTGGTTAGCTATGTAACTGTTAAATCCTGCCAATTCTCTTACCCTCCAGTTTCGAATCCTCTTCAACCTACTAGGCGTTTTCTCCAATATTTGTAGAAACTCATGTGTTAGCTCTAAAAATAAAATTTAAATTTGAAACTTAGAAGGTGCCTTTAGGATTTAAATTTCTCTTAAATGGGCAATATTAAAAAGTGACCTTAAGAGTTAATCCACTTCACTTTTACCCTCCTAGTCAACCGCGGGCATATACAGAAGTAGATACAACAAAAGTGGAATCTTTTCTGAATGATTATTTTTCCCCCGATTTTACTTGTTTAATTAGCATCTTTGAAAAATTTAGTAGCATTAAAAATAATTTTGTATTATTTCCCCAATTAGGCAAACAACACAGTAATTTTATTTTTACAGACAAGATCCATCAATGGATTCCTTAAAAGTGGTGGACAAAAATCTGAGGAAAAGAGTTTTTGTATACTCCCAACATTATCTTCCTCAAGAAACCTGTCAATTACCCAGAGAAAAATAATAACTTTATAGTGGAGAAACCCAGCAGATACCACCTTGACCAGTGATCATGGCTGATGTTACCAGTGACAGGACTTATCAATGTGTTATATCCTTTGATATAACTGATGCACCAAGCAGGTCACAATCCACATGTATGGTATCTTGCTAAAAATCTAACTTCAATATAATAATGAGGAAACACAAACCCAAACTGAAGAATATTCTGTAATATAACTGTCCATTATTCTTCAAAGTGTCAATATCATGAAAGACAAAATTGAAGAAATGTCACAGACTGGAAGACACTAAAGGGGCAGGTCAACTAAATGGAATATGGGATTCTGGCATGAAAATTGTATGAAACTTTAAATAAAATCTGTGGTTTATTTAATACATTGTGCCACTGCTAATTTGCTAATCATATATTGTTATATAAGATGTTAACAACATGTGACGCTGAGGCAAGGGTATATAGGAACTCTATTAATATATTAACAAACTGGTAGTAATTTTTTTTTTGTAGAGATAGAGTTTCATTTTATCACCCTCGGTAGAGTGCCGTGGCATCACACAGCTCATAGCAACCTCCAACTCCTGGGCTTAGGCAATTCTCTTGCCTTCGCGTCCCGACTAGCTGGGACTATAGGCGCCCACCACAATGCCCGGCTATTTTTCTGTTTTGCAGTTCGGCCGAGGCCGGGTTTGAACCCGCCACTTTTGGTATATGGGGCCGGCGCCCTACTCGCTGAGCCATAGGTGCCACCCCTGGTAGTAATTTTTTTTATCAGTTTTTATAAAATTCAGGATCACAATGCAATTGTCCACTTTCCCAAAATAGGGTTATTAATAGTTATTGGCCTGGCTCGGTGCCTGTAGCTTAGTGGTTAGGGTGCCGGCCACATAACACTGGGTCTGGCTGATTAGAACCCAGCCTGGGCCTGCTAAAAACAACAACAAAAAATAGCCAGGCTTTGTGGTAGGTGCCTGTAGTCCCAGCTACTTGGGAGGCTGAGGCAAGAGAATCACTTAAGCCCAAGAGTTTGAGGTTGCTGTGAGCTGTGCTGCCACAACACTCTACTGAGGACAACATAGTGAGACTGTCTCCAAAAAAAAAAAAGTTACTGGCTGCTCTTGAGATAATTAGTCAGGTGAGTTAGAATACCAATTGATATTAATAATGCCACGTCAACCCCAATACTGGAGGGAACCTGTCAGAGATGCCACAGATTCATTTATTATTATTATTATTATTTATTATTTTTTTGAGACAGAGTCTCAAGCTGTCACCCTGGGTACAGTGTTGTGATGTCACAGCTCATAGCAACCGCCAACTCTTGGGCTCAAGCAATTCTCTTGCCTCTGCCTCCCAAGTAGCTGGGACTACAGGTGCCCACCACAATGCCCGGCTATAGATTCATTATTTTTTAGTGTAAATAGTTAAGTTACTTAAAATAAACTACCCTATGCAAATGATAAGACTGACAATGATAATATAGTTTGTCTCAAAAAAGCAAAGAACAGGGCAGTGCCTGTGGCTCATCGAGCAGGGCTCTGGCCTCATATGCTGAAGGTGGTGGGTTCAAACCCAGCCTCAGCCAAATGGCAAAAACAAAAAAAAAGCCGGGCGTTGTGGTGGGCGCCTGTAGTCCCAGTTACTCGGGAGGCTGAGGCAAGAGAATTGCCTAAACCCAGGAGTTGGAGGTTGCTGTGAGCTGTGTGACGCCATGGCACTCTACCAAGGGCAATAAAGTGAGACTCTGTCTCTACAAAAAAAAAAGCAAAGAACATGCAAAAATTCTACCACTGTATGTTTATAAAGTGTGACTACTATAACTAGCCTATGAAAAAGGTGTGCTAATAGTTATTCCTTAAACTAAAATCTAACCATTAATTTTTCAAGATGTGACTTCCTTTATCGTTTCGTGACCACTTCCTGTTAAAGTCTCATGAAGTTAATGATCCAGTTTGGAAGAAAGAAAATCTAATGCCTGGACCTCCACTTCCACATTGGGGAAAAAAACCCCACTTCTCTGCTTGAAACTAGTAAATGTAGCAAATACAAGGCACTTTTTTTTTTTTATATTGTATTTTTTTATTTTTTATTTTTTACAGTTTTTGGCTGGGGCTGGGTTTGAATCTGCCACCTCTGGCATATAGGGCTGGCGTTCTACTCCTTTGGGCCACAGGCGCCACCCACTTTTTGGTTTTAACATTGTGTTAAAAATTAATTCAACAGCTTGGTTATTGAGCATTAAATGTATATAAACTTCCTGGTCCCAAATCTGGTATACCAAATGTATTTTTGCTTTTCTTTCAAGTATCCCACTTTAATAAACTTTACAGCAAAGGAACAAAAGCCTCTGTCCAATAATTTATTAATGTAAATTATTAGCTGCATGCACAAAAACTACAGTTTGATGCCTAAAATAGAGCCCCATCTCCCTCAAGACTAATGTCCAAGCCAATCTTTTTTTCTGGAACAAATTATTAAGTGAACCATTTCATTAAATAATAATTATTATTATATCAGATATTACAGTAAAATTCAGGTGTATCTTAGTATCTTTTGAAGTTATTTTTGTAATCAAAACATATAGAAAGCTGCTATAACAATGTGCTAAAAGTCTTAATGAATTAAGTTTTCTAAGATTCCTATTCAATTGCTCTCCAAATGAACAATGAACCTGAGGTTTTTCAGAATGAAAGGGTGGCAGCTCTTGTGTCAAAAAATCACCCACATGGGCAGCGCCTGTGGCTCAGTGAGTAGGGTGCTGGCCCCATATACTGAAGGTGGCGGGTTCAAACCCAGCCTCGGCTGAACTGCAAAAACAGAAAAATAGCCGGGCGTTGTGGCGGGCGCCTGTAGTCTCAGCTGCTTGAGAGACTGAGGCAAGAGAATCGCCTAAGCCTAGGAGTTGGAGGTTGCTGTGAGCTGTGTGACTCCACGGCACTCTACTGAGGGCGATAAAGTGAGACTCTGTCTTCACACACACAAAAAATTAAAAAAAAAAAAAAAATCCCCCATGAAACTAAAACTTCACCTATGACCTAAAAGCTGGAAAAAAGATTACTTTTTTTGTGGGCTTTTACATCAACACGATGTATATAAACTATTTTTAAGATCTTGTCTATCTAATCTTAACCTGTGAACTACTAAAGTAAAACAGTGGCACAGACAATCTGATTTTTAAGCTATAGAATAGATGAGAACTATTGAAAAGCCCCCATGGTTTTTAAGATATCACTTCAACATATTGAAGATTTTCTTCTCTTTGAATAAACTTTGAAAAATATCTGCCAATTTAAGGAAAACAGCATAATCATGCAGCAATTGTGTGGCATGAAATATATAATCTTGGAACAAATTTTCAAAGAGAATAAAAAATGAGAAAATAAATAGATCCAACAAGGAATCACAACTTACAACAGGAGTTGGAAAACTATGGCTGGTTGGCCAAATATGTCTGCTGTCTGATTCTGTGCACAGTTTTACTGGAACAGTCATCCCTACTCATTCATAAATTGCTTATGGCTGCTTTGCAGCTACAGTGGTAGAGTTGTATGGTTACTACAGAGACTTTATGGCCCATGAACCCTGAAACAGTTATTGGTTGGTTCTCAAAAAGGTTGCAGACTCCTATCTTAAAGAAACATCAAAGAAACAAAAATGACAAAAAGAAACATCGGAGATTTACTGGAAGACCACATCCAAAGCTACTTAGGTCTCCCACACAATGTAACAGACATTCTGAACAAGTTCTGTTTTCCAGTTAACCTCTATTTTGTAAAGGGAGTTGTGAAAAGCCCACAGACAAAAACAAAAAACCGCCTTGACGCGCCAATTTAGGTGTAGCTATTACAGAAGAAGTGCTATCTATTTCCTTTCTGAAGTTGACAATGCATGGTTAAACATGTCTGTATTCCAAGAATCACTTAAATCTGGTTAGCTTCTTTTATTTCTCAACCAGAGAAGTTTCTTTCTTATCAAAATCCCCAAATGCTGGCCGGGCTTGGCGGCTCATGCCTGTAATTCCAGCACTCTGGGAGGCCAAGGTGGATGGAGCGCCCTGAGCTTACAGGTTTAAGACCAGCCTGAGTCAGAATGAGACCCCACATCTAAAAATAGCTGGGTGCCTGTAGGCTCAGCTACTTGGCAGGCTGAGGCAAGAGAATTGCATAAGTGCAGGAGTTGGAGGTTGCTGTGAGCTATGATGCTAGGGCATTCTACTGAGGGTGACAAAGTGATACTATCTCAAAAAAAAAAAATTATGAGCCTGCTGCCAGGCTCATAATTTATAGAATTTATAGCCCCAATTTTTCCTTGTATATTTATATTTAATAATTCAAAGTGACAATCGCATTACAGAACAAGGAATATTACTCCCCAAATCCAGTAAATACTTAATTTCAAGTCTACAACCTTTAAAACTCAATAAATTAGTAAATTTTTTTTTTTTTTTTAGAGACAGTCTTACTCTGTTGCCCCGGGTAGAGTGTCTTGGCATTAACCTAGCTCACAGCAACCTCAAACTCCTGGGTTCAAGAGATCCTTCTGCCTCAGCCTCCTTTGTAGCTGGGACTACAGGCGCCTGCCACCATGCCAGGGCTAAATATATATTAAACAGGTACTCCTGTCCTATCAACCTGTCCTTTTCTCTAAAAAGTCCTGAAAGGAGTTTAGATATTTAGTGGTATTCGATAAACATTCCATCTTTTTTTCCTTTAAGCTAACAAACCCTGATTTTCACCCTCTTCCTTTGATTGTATATTATACTTGTTATTGTCATAGAAATTATACTTATGTTTTTAAAGAGTGTTTGTCTTCTGAAATATAAACTAAAATATTAATGGATGTTATTTTGAATTAACATCCAAAAACTACAGAGGGAGGGTATGTGTATGTGTGTGTTGTGGACTGGCCAGAACTGGTAAGTGTTGAGGCAGAGAATGGATATACAGAAAATTAATTTTTTTTTTTTTTGCAGTTTTGGCCGGGGCCGGGTTTGAACCCACCACCTTCGGTATATGGGGCTGGTGCCCTACTCACTGAGCCACAGGCGCCGCCTAGGAACTTAATTTTTTAAAACCTATAAAGAAGTATAATTTTCCCATAATAAAAAATTTAAGAGATACATTGTCCAGCAGAGGTAATGCCCTTTTGTGCCTGAGTGTGTTATCACTATGTTATAGAATTACATGCTTATGATTTTGTAATAAAATATTGGTATAGATTATCAGCTCATAAAAATTGTGCATGAAATTCTGTAACATAACACCACACTCGAGCACAAAAGGGTATTACTTCTGCTGGACTCTGTATTTCTAATTTAATAAAAGATTTCTTTTCTCTACTTACCATCTAATAATTCTAGAGTAACCGTAGGATCCACATATTCCCACCAATGCTTTCCATCAGTTGACACAGGAATCTCCCAATTGGACCATTTGCAAGCCAAATGAATGCATACACATGCTATCACTGTTGGTTTGTACTGAAGACAGAAGGTTGTAAGATGCAGACTGTTGTACAGCAGGTTTGAAAATGGAGAGCCATAGAAATTCAAATATGTAAAACAAAGAAAAACATTTACCAATAAGATTAGAGAAAAATTAAAATTATAAAGGTTTTCTTTTATGTCTAGAGTATAAAACATTTTATTAAAAGCTAACATTTATAAAATTCTAATACTAAAGAAATATAGATATGAACATTCCTTTCACTCTCATACCCAGAGTATATTAATATTTTGACATTGGTAATACATTAATATTTTTAAATGTTTTTCTATCTAAGTTCAAAATATTTTATAAAAGCAGAGGAAGATAGTATACTGCAATAATCAACACTTTAACCTATTTTCTGGCTATAGTTTTGTTTCTTTTGTAGTATCATGGTAAAAATGTAAAGAAAAAGATTATTTATATAAAATAGACAAAGTAATTTCAATGTCACATTACAATCAGGGATAGTACCATTTGATGTGGCTTAAGAGACATAATTCTCTAATGAATCAAGGAAAATTTAACATCTATTTATGTAAACTTTAGCCTTCTTTTCAACAAAGCCACAAAGAACTTACCTTTTGCCAAAGAGCTTCAAAGCCCTATGTTGATAACAGTGCAAAAACACGACCTTTCTCCTCCCACTATACACCAAATATTGGGCATGAAACATCTCACAACTAGACTTTTTAAAAAATTTAAGTCTTTTTCCCCCTTAGAATTATTAGCAATAGAACTTAAATCCCAACAACAAATAGTGAGAAAATATATTGGTATTTGCCAATCCAAAATTGTACATAAAGGTTATCCGTATTCACATGAAATTAAGGACCACACAAAGATGGTTTGGTCCCCTTGTCCCCAATGACCTGCTTAAAAAACAAATTTAGGGCAGCTCCTGTGGCTCAGTGGGTAGGGCACTAGCCCCATATACTCAGGGTGGCAGACTCAAACCCGGCTCTGGCCAGCTAAAACAGCAGTAGCAAAAAAAAAATAGCTGGGCGTTGTGGCAGGCGCCTGTAGTCCCAGCTACTCGGGAGGCTGAGGCAAGAGAATTGCTTAAGCCTAAGAGTTGGAGGTTGCTGAGAGCTGTGACGCCACAGCACTCTACAGAGGGCAACAGAGTAAGACTCTGTCTCAAAAAAGAAAAACA
>CAUYON010176528.1:0-13186 GCA_963573935.1 Arctocebus calabarensis
GAAATAGTTCCCCTATAGGTCTGTCTCTCTTATTTTTACATAGATTTTTTAAGACCTAAAAGTAAAAGAGTATTGTGCTGTTTTCTGGGACAGGATATCTGCCACTTAAGTTTAAAGTCAAATAATGAATATTGTAAATCACAGATTAAGTGTGCAGATGACTGCAAAAGTATATAAGGTAGTCAGAAATAAAGTTAATTTGCTACATGCCACCTGAAGAGTATGTAGTCTGTTTCTTGCATTCCCCTAATAATTATAGGTACAAGATCTGCACCTGGGGCAAAGCTACTGTCCCTCACATCTCCGTTCATGCAACAATCATTGATACAGGATTTTTACACTCAGGGCTGGGTAAAGAATCTTTATTTTTTATATTTATCTGACTTCTTCCTAAGTTTTATTTAACTTGCACGGATATTTTATAAATATTTTAGACCTTTTTAATTTTTGTCACAGAGGACTCACCTTGGGACTTCCCTGTCACCCTGCTAGGGCATTCCTTTCTATGTAATTAGTATGAGAGGGCTCTTAGGGAATGGCATTATTTAAGGTGCTGGGGAGCACTCTCATTGGAGAACTAGAATAACATAGGAAAATTTTGAATTAAAACAGACAGATATTTATACTAACAATATAGAGGAGGAAACTTTCTAATTGCTGACAAGAACCAGAACTCAGGTATCTCAAAGCATAGAATTCTGTGTTCTAGGGAATTATTAACTCTTTTACACTTGAGACTGTTTGTGGCCAAGATACACGGGCCCAATATGAGCAATGTACGCTCTTATATTTTTAAAACCAGAACTAGAACACCTTTTTTTTTTATATGATTTTTAACAGGCATGTGGGTGATCTAATACTCCGGGGGTTGATTGGATATCTGCTTTCATTTTTTGGTGACTTTGCCAACATACATTTTGGAGAGCCCCTGACTGGCGAGTAGGGCTGAGGCTCCCCATGCCTCTGAAAGTTTCTGACAGGCCAATAGCCTGGCAACCTGAGGTTCCTCTTTAAAGTTCCTGCTTTTTGCCTTCCCCCAGAGGCTCCATATAAATTATAACAATTGAATTCAATAAACAGTTACATATTTTTCTAATAATTTACAACAAATTTGTAGACACTAGTCAAACTTAAATGCTAAAGCTAACCTCTGGAGGTGGACTTAGAGGTAAAGTTAAGAGTGATCGTCAGCTCGTCTCCCGAGGACTCTAGGTTCTTTGGGGACCCTGGGATATTTTCAGGGGGTGCCTTTCCTCAGAGGGACCACAGCCTGCCCCCATCCTGGAGGCCACCAGAGGATAGGTAGAATGCATACTAACCAGAGTAATGCCAAGAGGCTTCTATTATAAAAGGCAAAGAGGACTGTTTTTTCCCTTCAGTTCTAAATGAGTAATTGTTCTTAGGTCTTTTGCTGGATGCCAGAACCTTGTCTTAATAATTTTTTTTAATTGCTGGAAAGAGAGGGTTTAAACTTGGAATTGACTAATCTTTGAAAGGATTTTTGACAAACTGTTGGAAACAGCAAACATAAATTTGACAAACAACTCATACACACCAGTTAAACAAACCAAAGACCCACTCTCTGTGAGTCCTAAAAGGAAAACTGAAGGCTGACCAAAGATTACCAGGCAAAACCAGGCTAAAAACAGACCAGAGACTCACTTTCCTGTAAGTCTAAATGAGAAAAACCTGACAAACCAAAGAAGGGACAAGTAAAAGTAGACAGTTTAGATAAATCACTGGCAGGAGCAACTTGAGGAGCTGATAAAAACTACATTAAAAGAGGAACAACTCGAGGAGCCATGGCAAGAATGAGGAACTCTAGGAGGCACGGCAAGAATGAGGAAGAAAAAAGTATGTCACCTTTGAAAAGAGAAAGTTAAACTAATTTTCAATATTAGGCAGAACAGACAGGTGTAGTCAAACAGGTATTGGTCAGGTACAGAGCTGTACCTAACTCATTCACACAGACAATTTATAAACCAGACTCTGAGAGTTTCTATTAAACAAACTAATAATAAGACAAACAAAATGCAAAGAGGTTTGACTTCCTCAAACATGAGAAGAAGACAGACTAAGCCTTGAACAGCACAACGTTTACCGCCTATATCTGTGCTTGTACTTGCACCCTTCAGCCGTTGGTACATGTGCCCCACTGGCACCTGTATCACTTGTGCCCCACTGGCACTCTTACCTCTGGTGCCCCACGGGCACATTTACCTCTGGTGCCCCACTTGCACTTTTGCCTCTGGAAAATAAACACTGAAGCAAAACTTACCAAAGGACAGTACAAAAAAACACATAAACAGAACTTACCTAAGGACAGCACGAAAAACAGGAACAAACAGACAGCTTACCGAATTAGAGAATTTAGGAACTTGGGCCTCTAAATCTGTGGCCGAGGACTCTGGGGCAGAGAGAAACTCTCCGAGGCCTCCCCCTAGAGCCATAGGTCAACGGGGGACTCAGGTGAGGGTCTCTATCTCACTATCTCACTGGGGCCTCTAAATGAAGTAAATCCAGTCATGGAAATAGAAAGATGGACCCCACTTTGATGCAATAACTGATAAAATTTATTACACTTACAGGGGACTGATACCATAAAGGCATACAGCCCCGAATGCCAGGTGGGCAATTCTTTTATACCATTTTTCTTGTGTGGTCAGCAAAGCAAGCTAGTGCAATACAAAAGCCAATTATAGCAGTTAGGGCAGGGTCACAGGGTGAGGGGTACATATTTGTCCATAAATCACAAGCTACATCACAAGGCACAAGAGTTGGGTAAGTTTCCTAGGAACTCAGGTCTTTCCACCAGGGGATATTGCACCAGGGGCTTTCTTTAGAACATACTCCTCCCTTCCTTCTGTATGCTTATCTCTTCTCCCAGAATTTAGCTCCTCCGCCCTTGTGGGGGCTGAGGTTAAGACACAAAACACCTCCCCTTTGAAGGTTAAAGGGTTTGTTATATTCTTTAAATCTATGGGTTGAGTGATTAGTAGCAGGGATAGGGAGCTTGGTGCAGGGGCAGGGGGCTTGGTCATTACAGAATCCACTGGGATATCTGTCATGTCCTGGAATTAGCTGACTGATAGCTCTAAGTTTCTAAAAAAGAACCCTACCCATGCTTGCCAAATGACAAAGACAACTACAATCAAAAAATAACCAGGTGGTGCCTGTTTCTCAGTGGGCAGGGTGCCAGCCCCATATACCGAGGGTGGCAAGTTCAAACCCAGCCTGGGCCAAACTGCAACAACAAGAAAACATAACTGGGCATTGTGGTGGGCAACTGTAGTCCCAGCTACTCGAGAGGCTGAGGCAAGGGAATCACAGAATCACAGCTACTTGAGAGGCTGAGGCAAGGGAATTGCCTAAGCCCAGGAGTTGGAGGTTGCTTTGAGCTGTGTAATGCCATGGCACTCTACCTTGGGCTATAAGGTGAAACTCTGTCTCTACAAAAAAAAAGAAATGAGCATTGTGGTGGGCACATGTCGTCCTAGCTACTTGGGAGGCTGAGGCAAGAGAATTGCATAAGCCCAAGAGTTTGAGGTTGCTGTGAGCTGTGACTGAGCTGTGACTCCATGACACTCTACCTAGGATGACATAGTGAGACTGTGTCTCCAAAAAAAAAAAAAAAAAAAGGAAAAGAAAAGAAAACAATGAAGTAAATTGCTGAGAAAGTGAAAAATAACCAAAAGGAAATCCAAAAACAGAATCGAAAAGAGATGAACAATCTGAAAAATATAGAAAGTCTGTAGCATAGCTGAAGGAATTGAAGCAATCAATTAGGGGACTTAAAGATGCAATAAGAAGTATCAACAAGAGATTAGACCATGCAGAAAAAAGAATCTCAGAGGCTCAGGACAAAGCTCTTGAAATAACTCAAATAACTAAAGAGACAGAGAAAAAGAGAGAGATAGTAGAGTGTTCACTGACAAAATTATGTCACTTTATGAAGTGTTCAAATATACAAGTTATAGGTATCCCAGAAGTGGAAGAAAAATTCCCCAGAACAATGGACACCATACTAGAAAAATATTATGAAAGAAAATTTCTGGAATATTACCAAATACTCTAACACACTCCTTTCAGAGGGATATTGGACCCAAGGTCGCCTCAACTCATACAGCTTGTCCAAGATACATTGTGATGAACCACTCCAAAGTCAACACAAAATAAAAGATTCTGAAAGCTGTCAGGAGTAAGTGACAAATGACCTACAGGGGTAAATCCATCAGGGTGACTGCGGACTCCTCTAATGAAACTTTTCAAGCCAGAAGACAATGGTCACCTACTTAAAAAAAAAAAAACAATTTCCAGCTCAGAATTCTATATCCTGCCAAGCTAAGCTTTAAAATTGATGGAGAAATATGGCTCAGCACCTGTGGCTCAGCGGGCTAAGGCGCCAGCCACGTACACTTAAGCTGGCGGGTTTGAATCCAGCCTGGGCCCGCAAACAACAATGACGGCTGCAATCAAAAAATGGCCAGGCGTTGTGGCAGGTGCCTGCAGTCCCAGCTACTTGGAAGACAGAGGCAAGAAATTCCTCACTTGAGCCCAGGAATTGGAGGTTGCTGTGAGCTGTGATGCCAAAGCACTCTATCCAGGGTGACAGCTTAAGGCTCTGTCTCAAAAAAAAAAAAAAAAATGATGGAGAAATAAAATCTTTTACTGATATTCAAACACTAAGGAAATTGGCCTCAACAAGACCAGCTCTATAAGAAATACTTCAAACTGTTCTACACACTGAACATCACAATGAACCACCAGCAAAGTAAGCACCCAGAAATTAAAAGACAGAACCTAGCTTCCACAATGATGCAAAAGATAAAACTTAGCAATGGAGTTTCATAAAATAAGATGAATAGAATGCTACCACACTTATCAATTCTCCAAATAAATGTTAATGGCTTGAATTCACCACTGAAGAAGCATAAATTGCCTGATTGGATTAAAAAACACATGCCATCCATGTGCTGTCTGCAGGAAACACTAGCTGGAAAGACAAATTAAAACTCAGAGTTAAGAGTTGGAAGACATTTTTTCAAGAATACAGAATTCAGAAGAAAAGACAAGAGGGGTTGAGATCTAATTTTAAGATACAAGTGGATTTAAAGGAAGTAAATTTAGAAAATACAAAGATGGATACTTCCTATTGGACAAGGGAAAAATACAAGAAGACATTTGAATTCTAAATATTTATGCACCCAACTTAAATGCTTCCAGAATCCTGAAACAGACCTTAATTAGTCTGAGCAATATGATATCCTATAACACCATACTAACAGGTGCCTTTAACACTCCTCTTACAGAGCTGGACAAATCCTCTAAACAGGAATTAAACAAAGATATAAGGGACTTGTGGGCAGTGACTGTGGCTCAAAGAGTAGGGTACCAGCCCCATATACTGGACGTGATGGGTGCAAACCTGGCCCTAGCCAAAAACTGCAGAGAAAAAAAAAAAAAGATATAAGGTATGTCAAATGAGACCTAGAACAACTGTGCTTGATACATATATATAGTACACTCCATCCCAAAGCTAAAGAATATACATTCCTCTCATCAGCCCATGGAACATTCTCTAAAATTGATCATATCCTAGGACATAAAATAAACCTCAACAAAATTAAAAGAATTAAAATTTTACCTTACATCTTCTCAGACCACAAGGCATTAAAGGTGGAACTCAAATCCAACAAAAACATTCAGCCCCACACAAAGTCATGGAAATTAAACAACCTTATGCTGAATGACAGTTGAGTGCAGGAAGAAATAGAAAAGGAAATCATTAACTTCCTTAAGCACAGCAACAATGAAGACACAAGCTACAAAAAACGTGTGGGATACAGCAAAAGCGGTCCTGAGAGGAAAATTTATCACTTTAGACAGCTGCATCCAAAAAAAGTAAAGATAGTGCATCAAAAAACTCACAATCCATCTTATGTAATTGAAAAAAGAAGAACAATCTGAGCCTAAACCCAGAAGAAGAAAAGAACTATTAAAAATTAAATCAGAGATTAGTGAAATTGAAAACAAAAGAATCATTCAGAAAACCAATGAAACCAGTTTGTTTCCTGAAAAAATAAATAAAATAGATAACCATTTGGCTAGACTAACTAGAGATATAAAAATAAAATCTCTAGTAACCCCAGTCAGAAATGATAAAGGGAAATAATAACAGATTCCACAGAGATACAAGAGATGATCTCTGAATACTACAAGAAAATCTATGACCAGAAATTTGACAATGTGAAGAAAATGGATCAATATTTGAAATCACACCCTCTCCCTAGACTTAGCCAGGAAGAAATAGATCTCCTGAAGAGATCAATTTCAAGACTGAGATTAAAGAAATAATAACAAAAAATCTCTCAACACCAAAAAAATGCACTGGTCTGGACAGCTGCATACCAGAATTCTATCAAACCTTCAAAGAAGAGCTTATTCCCATACGCAAAAATTATTCCAAAAACTTGAGGAGGAAGGAATCTTCCCTCATACCTTTTATGAACCAAACATCACCCTGATACCAAAAGCAGGAAAAAAAAACCCAATTAAAAAGGAGAACTTCAGACCAATTTCACTAATGCATATAGATGCAAAAGTTCTCAATAAAATCATAGCCAATAGGTTACTGCTTATCATCAAAAAAGTCATACTTTGGGTGGTACCTGTGGCTCAGTGAGGAAGATGCCAGTCCCATATACCAAGGGTGGAGAGTTTGAACCGGCCCTGGCCAAACTGGAACAAAAAAAGTAGCTGGGCATTGTGTAGGCACCTAGCTATTCAGGAGGGTGAGGTTAGACAATCACTTAAGCCCAAGAGTTGGAGGTTGCTATGAGCTGTGATGCCACAGCACTCTACTGAGGGTGACAAAGGGAGACCCTGTGCCAAAAAAAAAAAAAAGTCATACATCATGATCAAGTAGATTTCATCCCAAGGATGCAAAGCTGATTAACCATACACAAGTCTGTAAACATAATTCACCACATCAACAGAAGCAAAAATAAAGACTATATGATCCTCTCAATAGATGCAGAAAAAGCATTTGATAAAATCCAGCATCATTTTCTAATTATAACACTGAAGAGTATAGGCTAGGTAGCACAGTTCTTAAACTGATTGAAGCTATCTATGATGAGTCTACAGCTTATATTTTATTGCATGGAGTAAAACTGAAATCTTTTCCAGGTAGAACTGGAACCAGATAAGGTTGTCCTCTATTGCCACTATTATTTGACATAGTCCTGGGTGTTCTAGCAAATACCATTAGTTAAGAGAAGGAGATAAAGGTCATCAAATGGGAGCAGAGGAAGTCAAATTCTCCCTCTTTGCTGACAATATGATCTTATACTTACAGAACCCCAATGACTCCACCACAGGAATGCTGGAAGTCATTAAAAAATATAGTAATGTCTCAGGATATAAAATCAATGTCCACAAGACAGTAGCTTTTGTATATGCCAATAACAATCAACTTGAGAGGGTAATTAAGGACACATCTCCTTCACCATAGCTTCAAAGAAATGAAATACCTAGTAATATACCTAACAAATGAAGTGAAGGACCTCGATAAAGAAAATTATGAAACCCTAAGAAAAGAACTAGCAGAAGACATTAAAAAATGAAAGAACATATCACGCTCACAGCTGGGAAGAATGAACATTATTAAAATGTCTATGACACCTGGGCAGCACCTATGGTTCACAGGAGTAGGGCACAGGCCCCATATACCCAAGGTGGTGGTTTCAAACCTGGCTCTGGCCAAAAAAAAAAGTCTATAATACTCAAAGCAATCTACTGATTCAATGACATTCCTATTAAAATACCAAATCGTACTTTTAAGACTTGGAAAAAATTCTTTATTTTTTATGGAACTGGGAAAAAAATCCTATAGCTAAGGCAGTTCTTAGTAATAAAAACAAAACTGGGGGCATCAGTATAAAGAAGGCTGCAATACAAGGCCATAGTCTCAAAACAGTATAGTACTGGCACAAAAATAGAGACATAGACATTTGGAATTGAATAGAAAACCAGGAAATGAAACTAACATCTTACAGCCACCTAATCTTTGATAAACTAAACAAGAACATACACTGGGGAAAATAATCTCGATTCAATAAACGGTGCTGGGAGAACTGTATAGCCACATGTAAAAGACTGAAAATGGACCCGCACCTTTCTCATAATAATTGATTCAAGATGGATAAAAGACCTAAATTTAAGGCATGAAATGTTAAAAATCCTCAAAGAAAACAGAGGAAAGGTAGGAATTCTGGGGAGATGGCTGACCGGTAGTTGCAGCAGAGGCACCTGAGCAGAGAAAGAAAAACTGGACAGAATTGTACTCTATGAAGCCAAAGATGGGGAGCTGAGCCAAGAAAGAAGTTTGGAAAGCTGTAACTCCAAGGAAGAGCATTTAAGAAAACAAATTACAGGTACAAAACCTATCGCCTAGAGGATGGGAGACCCTTCCCTCAAGTAAGAGGGCTGCTGCAGGCTATCTGCAAATGAGTAGGGTACAAAAGACCTCTCATTTTACCTCACTAGAGAGAGCCACTAAACTCCAAGTCTCTTTCTCCAGGGAGGTCCCAATTATGGACCTAGACACCACCCCACCAGGCATAAACTTGAACAGATATTTCCCCACCACAAATCCAAACTCCCAGACCCTTTCTCCCTCACATAGCAGTCTGAAGTTCTGCCCCCTGCAGAGCACAGAATTTTTGGTCTTGTCCTGAGAGATTTGGACATAGTGTGGACCACCAACCATCAGGATGGAATCTGTGAGTAATGGAGAAGAATGAGGGTGTAGGAAGAAAGGGACAATTGGTAGGAGGAAGAACAGTCCCCTGGTTATGACTGTGCCCAGAAGGTGGTACTGTTGACCCTTGGTTCAGGCTGTGTTTGGTGGGATGTGGTGCAGAAACCCCTCCTCTGATGGCACCCACTACTAGAGAGTGGTTGCCCTGTGTGGAATGAATTTGGCAGACAGGTCTGGTTCCCAGCCCCTGCTGAGCTGGCAAACAGTGGCTTGATAGGTGTGGATATGACCTTAGACCAAGGGCGTGGCCCCTGATTCCAGCAGAATTGAGCAGTCATTTACAGGGCATGAACCAACCCCTGAGAGCTAGGGCATAGTCCACTGTCTCCAGCAGGGCTGGTGAGCAGAGGCTTACCAGGTGAGGACTGAGATTGGCAGGCAGAGTAACTGGCCGTGACTCTAACAGAACCTGAAAACAGAGGCTTGTCAGGCAGTGGACTGAGATTGGCAGGTGGGGGCCTGGTCTCCTGACTCCAACTGGTCTGGCAAGCACAGGCTAGCTGTGTGTGGACTGAGACCAGAGGGCACCACCCGGTGCCCTGACTCCAACATAGCCTGTGAACATAGGCTTGCCAGGCAGTGGACTGAGACCAGCAGGCAGGGGCATGGTCCCCTGACTCCAACTGGTCTGGCAATCAGAGGTTATCTGGGTATGGACTGAGACCAGTAGGGGAGGAGTGGTGACTGGCTTGAGCTGGGCCTATGAGCAGAGAAGTGGACAACAGTGTGGACTGAGTCTTGCAGGGGGAGTATGGATCCATGGCTCCAATTGTGCTGTTGGAGACCCTTGAATCCCTCTATGTTGGGCAGGGTTTTCACTGCCCATGATAATCTGCTTGGAACCCATGTCTGGGGCTGTCCACTCGGGGACATTCTGAGGTTGACTTTCAAATATCTGCAGCAGAAAAGAACTGAAGGGTGGGGGCTGGTCACTGCAGCTGTTTGTATCTCTTCATAGTTGAGATTTAAATCTAATACTGTTGTTTCTTAGGATAGGGTGGAGGTTGGCTGATACCAACACAGAGCTAGCTTGTGCTATATAACCAAGTAGATCCTCAGAGTCTCTGGCCAAAACTCTGAAAGGGGCCTTTGTAAGGTTGTAGAAGATAAGCCACAATTACAAAGCCTAGCGCTTTTGGTAAGGGACTATCTCTAATACCTGGGAACCCCAATTCAATCTCACCCTACCAGTTCTAATAACCAAACATGATGTGGACCCAAAGCAGCATGAATAACGAGAGTAGATCAGCCTCTCCCCACAAGAAACGATAAACAGACACAGAGGAAGATGCCATGCATAGACAAATGGCAGCAATGTCAGAACTCAAATTCAGAATATGGATTGCAAATAAGATAAATAGAATGGAAGAAAAGATAGAAATTGAATTCCAAGGAGTAGTTTTAATGTTGTCTCTAGAAATTAATGAACTCAAAGCCCATGTCACCAAAGATATGGGCATAATGAGAAAAGACATAGCATGACTCAAGGAAACAAAAGAGTTAGTTGAGGAACTCCAAAATACAGTAGAATCCTTTAGTAATAGAGTTGACTAGGCAGAAGAAAAGATCTCTGAAACTGAAGACAAAGCTTTTGAACATTCCCAAACACTCAAGGAGGCAGACAAATGGATACCAAAAACTAATCACTCCCAGAGAGTGTTGTGGGATCACTCCAAAAGATCAAACGTTCATCTTACAGTAATTCCTGAAGGAGAAGAGGATGGTTCTAAAGGTACAGTTGCTCTACTCCTAGAGATTTTGGAGTAGAATATCCAAAGCATTGCAAGAGATATAGAACTTCAGATAGCAGACAGTTTCAGAACCCCAGCAAGACTCAATATAAATAAACCATCTTCTAGACACATTATGATTAACTTTGCCAAATTTAAGAAGAAGGAGAAAATTCTGCAAGCATCCACATGTTAGAAAAGCATTACCTACAAAGGGAGAAATATCAGAATAACTGCAGATCTCTCGGCTGAAATGTTTCAAGCCAGAAGATGGTCATCAGCCTTCAGTCTCCTAAAACAAAACAACTTCCAACCCAGGATCCTGTATCCAGATAAAATGAGTTTCATTTGTGATGGAGAAATCAAATGCTTTAATAACATATACATGTTGAAGAAGTGTGCCATAACTAAACCAGCTCTCCAGGATATTTTCAGACCCATCTTCCACAATCACCAGCACAATGCTCTACCTCCAAAGAAAACTCTCCCAGAAATATTGGAACAAAATCCAACTTCCACAGTGGTGAAAGGTTAAAAATGTCCACTGGACAACCAAAAATCATAACACCCAAAAGACAACCAGGCTTATCAATTTTCTCAATTAATATTAATGGTTTAAATTATCCTCTAAAGAGGCACAGACTGGATGACTAGATACATAAACTCAGACTGTATAGCTGCTCTATACAAGAATCTCACCATACCTTAAAGTATAAGAGTAGATTCAAGGGTGAATGGATGGACTTGTATAATACAGGCAAATGGAAACCAGAAAAAATGCAGGGGTTGCAATTTTAGTTGCAGATACAATTGTTGTTAAACCAACAAAGATAAAGAAAGATAAAGATGGTCACTACATATTTGTCAAGGGAAACACCTAACATGAAGAGATTTCAATAATTATCATTTATGCACCATACCAGAATGGTCCTCAAATCATAAAGCAGACACTAATGGGTATGAACAACTTGACATCTTCTGGCACCATAATAGTTGTATATTTTAACACCGCTTTACAGGTTTGAATACCTCCTCCATGAAGAAACTAAACAAGGAAATATTAGACTTAAACCTGACCCTAGAACAAATGGACTTTACAGACTTCTACAGAACATTTCACCCTAATAAAAAAGAATATACATTCTTTTCATCAGCCCAAGGGTAGTCCTCCAAAATAGCTCATCTCCTAGGACACAAGTCTAACCTCAGCAAATTTAAAAATATAGAAATCATTCCTTCTATCTTCTTAGATCACCATGGAATAAGAGTTGAACTCAACAGCAACGGGAATCTTCATATTTAAACAAAGTCATGGAAACTAAATAATTTTAGGCTGAATGATAGCTGGGTCAAAGATGAGATAAAGAAGGAAATCACAAAATTTTTGGAACAAAATGATAATGAAGACACAAATTATCAAAAGCTGTGGGGTTTTTCCTGAACCCATCTATAACTAAGAAAATGACATGATGGCTATGTCAAACAGTTTGATGAAAATGTTTCAGATTGTATGTGAATCCAGCACATTGAACCCCTTGATTGCACTAATGTACTCAGCTATGATTCAACAATAAAAAAAACCATGTGGGGTACTGCAAAGGCAGTGCTAAGATAGAAATTTACAGCATTGGAAGCCTTCATCAAGATAGCAGAAAGAGAGGAAGCCAACAACTTAATGAATCATCTCAAGCAACTGGAAAAGGAAGAACATTCTAACCCCAAACCCAGCAGAAGAAAAGAAATAACCAATATTATGGGAGAATTAAATGAAATTGAAAACAAAAGAATCATTCAGGAGATCAATGAAACAAAAAGTTAGTTTTTTGAAAAGATTAACAAAATAATAAACCTTTAGCCAACCTAACAAAAAATAGAAAAGTAAAGTCTCTAATATTGTCTATCAGAAACCATAAAGGAGAAATAACAACAGACACTTCAGAAATTCAAAAAAATCCTCAATGATTACTACAAAAATCTCTACTCCCAGAAATATGAAAATCTAAAGGAAATGGACCAATACCTGGAAGCACACCACCTTCCTAGATTCAACCAGAATTAGAAATCTTGAATAGACCTATACCAACCACTGAAATAGCATCAACAATACAAAATCTCCCTAAAAATAAAAATCCAGGACCGGATGGCTTCACATTCGAATTCTATCAAACCTTTCAAGGGGAACTAGTGTCCGTATTATACAACATTTTCCAAAGCACAGAAAAAGAAGGAATATTTCCCAACACATTCTATGAAGGAAATGTCACCCTGATCCCCAAACCAGGAAAGGATCCAACAAAGAAAGAAAATTATAGACCAATATCATTAATGAATGTCGATGTAAAATATTCAATAAGATCTTAGCAAACAGAATTCAACCACACATCAAAGAAATTATACACCATGGTCAAGTTGGTTTTATTTCAGGGTTACAGAATTGGTTCAACATATGCAAATCTATAAATATAATGCATCACATCAATAAAATAAAAAACAGAGGAGGAGCCAAGATGGTGGTCTGTAGCCAGCTTTCTGCAGACGCTCCTGTCCAGAAGGAGAGTTAAAGGACAGAAATTTAGCGAGAAAGCCAACAGTTTGGAACTGAGGAAAGAGACAAGGTTGAGGAACGCACATCAAC
>CAUYON010176530.1:0-17113 GCA_963573935.1 Arctocebus calabarensis
ATCAAAAATGTTTTCACATAGTAAATGAGAAAAATCTCATGAATGTTATGTCAATCAGGTTGATAAAAATATCTCAGATTGCATGTGAAGCCCGCACACTGTACCCCATGATTGAACTAATGTACACAGCTATGATTCAATTAAAAAAATGTGATATAGTACAAACCTAATCTGGCTTTTAAACTGAAAATAACATTGTTTTAGCAATTTCAAATTTTTAAAGCTAACTCATTCCTGGGACTTGGTAAGGGCGAGGGGAGCCATTGAAAAGCAAAACAACTCCTTTTATTTTACCTTAATACAGTGGTTCTTAACCTTCCTAATGCCGCGACCCTTTAATATAGTTCCTCATGTTGTGATGACCCCCAACCATAAAATTCTTACTAGCAACAGAAATAAAAATTTTATGGTTGGGGGTCACCACAACATAAGGAACTGTATTAAAGGGTTCCAGCATTAAGGAAGGTTGATAACCACTGCCTTAATACATGAAGTTAATAAAAGACAAAAATGAGGTGAAGTCTGTGTGCCTTCGGGGAATTTAGAGCCTGTGGTGATATGTACATTAAAACAGCCCTGTTGGGTTGACTGAATTCTTTATCAAGGTATAATTTACATACAGAAAAATGGACCAGTTTTAAGTGTACACTTTAATTTCACAAACATACAGTAAAAATAACAACTTCATAAAGTAGGACATTTCCATCATTTCAAAAAGTTCTCATATGGGTCTTCCTTTTCATTATTTTAGGCAACTACTGATCTTTCTGTCACTATAGGTGTTGCTTTTTCTAGAATTTCAAATAAATGGAGGCAAAACTGGAGTGTTTTGTGTTTGACTTGTTTAACTTTGCATAATGCTTTTGAGATTCATCAGTGTTGCATTTATCTGTTTTCATTGCTTAATAGTGATCTATTCTATAGATATACACAGTGCTGTAATTGTTATTCACCTGTTGATGACTTTGGGTTGTTCCCTGTTTTGAGCTATTCTTATTAAACACTTTATGAACATTCAAGTAAAAGCCTTTTTGTGAACACATATTTTCATTTTTTATAAGTAAATGACTAGGACTGGATTGATGAGTTGTGCGGTTAAGAGTATGTTTAACTTCATAATAAATTGTCATACCATCCCAATGGTAGGTAAGTTCTAGTTGCTTTTGCAATGTTCCCACAGTTGATGTTGTCAGTAATTTTAATAAGGTGGTATTCATTATAGTTTTAATTTGCATTAATATAATGGCTAATGATACTGGGCATCCTTTTATGTGCTTCTCAGCAATTTTAGATCTTTTGTTTCTAGTCACATCTTCTACCTAATTTTTATTTGAGTTGTTTTTCTTACTAACTTTTGAGAGTTGTTTATATATTCTGGATATGAATCCTTTATTAGATATACATAGCTAAAATTTTTCCCAGTGTGTGGCTTGCCTTTGTGTTTGTTTGTTTGTTTGTTTGTTTGTTTGTTTTTCTGTAGAGACAGAGTGTTCACTTTATCACCCTCAGTAGAGTGCCATCGGGTCACAGCTGACAGCAACCTTCAACTCCTGGGCTTAGGTGATTCTCTTGCCTCAGCCACCCGAGTAGCTGGGACTACAGGTGCCCGCCACAACGCCCGGCTATTTTTTTTGTTGTTGCAGTTTGGCTGGGGTCAGATTTGAACCTGCCACCCTTGGTATCTGAGTCACAGGCGTGGCCCTTGCCTTTGCATTTTTAAAAAATGTTTTTTGAGAGTAAATGTTTTAAATTTAATGAAGTATAGTTTTTAGCTTTTTAATTTATGGTTCTATATTTTTCATGTTCTATAAAAATTTCCCCCCCCAAAAAATATATATATATATATTTTGCCTACTACAAGGTAACAAAGCTTACTGTTTCTCTAGAACATTATAGTCTTAGCTGTTGTATAGTATTTAGGTCTGCAGTGCACTCTGAGCTGATTTTGGCATATGGTAGGAGGTAGGAGTCAATATTCATTGTTTACATATAGATATTCACCTGTTCCAGCACTGTTTATGAAAAGAATTTTGTTTCAGTAAGTTTATTCAGCATCTTTATTGAAACTCATTTAACTATGTGTATGTCTGTTTTTAGATTTTCAACTCTCGTCTGTTGATTTACATGTTTGTCATTTTGTCTCAGTACTTTATATCTTAATTACTACAGTTTTTGTGTAAGTCTTTAAAGGAGTCAGTGTAGGTTCTCCAACTTTGTTCTTTCTAAAAGTTGCTTTGGCTATATTAGTTAATTTCATTTCTATATAAATTTTAGATTTGTCAATTACCAAGTTTTAAAAAAATGCCTGCTGAAATTTTGATTGAGAGCACCTTAATTGTCTAGGTTAATTTGGAGAGAATTGACAAAACAACATTGAGTATTTAATCCTGAACATGATATATCTCTTGATTAGGTCTTCTTTAATTTCTTTAAACAGAATTTATTCTTATTTTTTGTTTCTGGATGCTATTGTTTATGGAGTTGTATTTTTATTTCATTTTATTCATTGCTAGGGTATGGAAGTATAATTGAGTTTTGTTAATTGACTTTGTATCCTATAACTTCATAAAATCTGCTTATTCTAACAGCACCTTTTCTGGGTAGATGCATCAGGATTTTTCTACATTAACATGTCTATAAATAACATCTTTACAATTTCTTTTCCAATTTGTATGCCTTTTGCTTCTTATTGCATCAATACAATGGCGAGGAGTTCCAGAATATTGAATAAAAGTGGCAAGAATATACATCATTGTCTTGTTCCCAATTTTTAGGGAGGAAACATTTAGTCTTTCACCATTAAGTATGGTGCTAGTTCTAAGGTTTTTAAAATAGATGCTCATAATTAGGCTAAGGAAGTTCTTTCTATTCTTAGCTCACTGATAATTTTCGTCCTAAATTGGTGAATGTTGTCCAATACTTTTTCTGTATGGTTATAATAACTAATTTTTCTTTTTAGAATCTTAATATGGTAAAGTATGTTGATTTTTTTTTTAAACATTAAAACATCCTTACATTCATGTTATTAGCTCCATTTGGATTTGAATGTTATGTATTCCTTTTTTTCTTGAGACAGAATCTAAGTCCCCACAGTAGAGTGCTGTGGCATCATAGCTCACAGCAATCTCAAATTTGGAGGCTTAAGTGATTCTCTTCCCTCAGCACCCCAAGTAGCTGGGACTACAGGTGCCTGTCACAAAGCCCAGCTATTTTTTTGTTGCATTTGACGTTGTTTAGCTGGACCGGGCTGGGTTCAAATCTGTCAGCCTTGTATTGCTAGACTTAGTTTGGTAAATCAATGTTATGCATTTTTGTGTCTGTGTTAATGAGGGATATTGGTTTTAGTTTATATAAAATATATTTTTTTCTGATGTTTGGGATAATGTTGGCTTCATAAAATGATTTGGGAAGTATTATTTTCTATAATGCTTAATTACTTACATAGGATTAGTTGTCTTTTAAGCTGTTTTAGTATCATTTGTTAATTATAATTAACCAACTGGTGTTCAAGACTGGAAAACTGTAAGATGATCCTGAAATGTTTTATTATAGTGGAAAACAAAGAAGTGCTCCCAGATTAATGGGGACTTATTAGAATGACATAAAGAGCTGGCTTGAAGTGATTCCCATTGGCCAAATTTGGAACATTGTAAACATCAAAAAATAATAATAGTAATCGGTTACGTTAGGGAGAGATCTATTAGCATCCATAGTGAAAATGAAAAAAGTGGAAGGAAATAAAAGTGACGTAAACAAAGAAGACCATCCAGGAAATGTATAGGAATGATTGAATTAGAAAATTACTATATAATGACCACCACTGTAATTGTGATTCCTGATTTAAGCAGGAATCATGAACAGATGCTAAAATAATTGGGTGAAATGTTATATACATACTATCTCAAAACTTTTTATGAATTATTTATTGATTACAAGGGAAAAAGACATACTTATGATGGAAAGAGCTGGTGGATACTAAGTTAATTAAGTGATGCAGTAATGACAGACAAACTAACATATCTGCCTTGTGATGGGATGCAAGTCATTTATATGTAATTCCTGCCAAAACTGTGTTTAAAATGAATCTAATCATTAGGAAACCATAAAGCAAATCGAGATTGTGAGATATTCTGTGAAACAAACACTAGGTCTTGAATATGTCATGAAGAGAAAAATATTTGAAGGGACTGTTTTCATTTAAAGGAGACTAAAGAGCCATTATACCCAAATGTAATGCATCATCCTTGATTGGATTATGGACTGAAACAATATTTGTCAAGTATATTTTTTGAGTGGAAAATTGAGGAAACTTAAATACAGATTATGTAATTTTTAATATTACATATCAGTATTGTGTGTGGTGATAGAATTGTGATTATGTAGGAGAATGTCCTTGATCCTAGGCAATCCATGCTGGAAATACATACTGTGGCTTACTTTCGGTTTAGCAAAAAATAAATAAATAAATAAATAAATAAAAAGATAGAATAGAAGGATGTGCTAAAGCTAATCTGACAAAATATTCTAATTCTTCTTTGGGTAAAGTTTTCTACATTAAAGGGTTTGGCAAAAAATGTTGCCATGTTTGAGAGTCAGAGCCACAGTGGCTCTTCCAGGAGCAATCAGTTCTACAACTTGCTCCACTCCCCATCCACCCCCCCTCAGAGGCAATTTACCTTGTCCTAGCTTATTGAAACATACCTGCCAGGATCAGCTCCCGCTGTTACCTCTATCTTCTTTTAATCTGTTTATGTCCCCACCCACATGTTTCTTTAGTCTTCAGAAAGAGCATTTCTTCTCCTTTCCAAGGCTAATCCTTCTGTTTTCTTGACCTTCAAGGCACCTGCTTTAGGGTCTGGCTTCTCTTTGCCACTCAGAAACTTGACTCAGGAGTTAGCAATGGCTTCCAGTTGGCCAACTCTCGTTTATTTAAAAGTTACTGCAACTCTTTGTCTCTCTTCTCTGTAGGGCAGGTTTTGACACTGTTGAACCCTTCTCTCTTGGCTTCCATGCCACACATCCTTTTCTGTTCGTCTTTCTCATAAACCTCTACTGTCAGTGGCTCCACTGCTGCCCAAGGAAGGTGCTGCCCTATCTATATTAAACTATAGACGTCAACTCTCTACTGTTTCTTCCTTAGCAATTTTTGAAAATTTAGAGCTTAGCTTTCATCTTTCTGTTGGTGTTTCCAGCTGTGATCTCTTTCTCCAAGCTTGAATACTGCCTTGGAATTGCCTACATTAAAGTTTTAACTTGCATATTTCATTGTTATCTCAAATTCAATTTGTCTGAAGATGAATTAAGCCTTTTCTTTCTTTTACTTCCTCTGAAGTTTGGGTGTATCACTATAAAATGCAGAATCCTAGGCTCAGTCTCCAACAATAAAATTTCAGTACACCTGGATAGAGGCTTACAATCCACATTTTACCGAGTATCAAGGTAATATGATGCAGAAGTCCAAGGACTCCACTTTGAGTCCTGCTCTTTATTAGTTTTAGCATTAGTTACTGTACTATTTCACCATCGGCTTTCTCTATCTTCAAGAAACGAATCTTACTGGAAGAGTACCTCTTAGAATCCAAGATTGTTTACAAGCAACCTGAACTTGAACCCTGCTGAGGGGCAGACCTGAGCTCTCTTGTGGTAATTCTGCCACTTCACAGGATGTGACCTTCAGCAAGTTACTAGAAAGCAGGACAGATAGCACATAACTTTGAGGGAGGGCTGTTGCTCAGCTTCTGATTCCTTTTCCACCCTCTTCTCTGATTCCTCCTAATGCTCCCCTAAACTTCAGACCGAAGAAATGACTTCTATTTTCTTAGAAAATATTTATTTTCATACTTTCTCATACCTCAATTCTTTAGCACTGTTTTTACTTTCTGGTAGGAATGCCATACTTTAACTTCCTTGTTCACCTCTCTGCCTTATCCTTCAGACGTAACCATGCTGCAAACCCTTGTGGCTGTTGGCAGTGCACCTGGTGCAGCATCTTAATATGTGAGCTATGGGCAGTGTCTAGCCTCAGCCCTTGGCACAGTGCCTATGCGCAAGGGCTTTTAGTTAAAAGTTTCTTGTTTGTTCATTTAAGTAAAGTATCAAAGCATCTGTTCTGGCATTAGCAAATTGTATTTCAGAGACCTAGTTTTGAAACTTGCTTCATCACTTGTTTGTCAACATACTTGGCAGCCATGCCAGGACATTTTCAAAACAGGAAATGTTCACTGTCCTTTTGGAATAGAAGTTTTAATATGTCAACACATTTTCCCCAAATGTCTGAGAGGTAAAATGTTTCTTTTTTTTTAAGTTTAGGTTTATAATGACTCATCCCACACACAAGATCACAAAATAACCTTGCCCCTTCCTATCCTATGGTACCTTCTATTTATAGCCAGTGGCCAGCACTAAAAACGATATTCCTAGAGCTTTGAAGCAAACTAGGGCAGTCTAGAAGTAAATTAAGATTTGTGCCTAGTTAGTAGAGGGAAAATACATGTGTATAAAATTTTATTTTTATATTCATGTAGTCAAAAGTAAAACACATAACTAAACAAATTTAAGAATAATTAAAATTCATAGCAATGCTAAAATTTATGTTTGAGTGAAGCATTAAGTACTTGGGTGCAATAGAATGTTTTTCATTTTTCATTTAAATATTACTGGATTTGGGCTCAGCGCCTGTGGCTCAGTGGGCTAAGGCCCCAGCCACGTACACCTGAGCTGGCGAGTTCGAATCCAGCCCAGACCCACCAAACAACAATGACAGCTGCAACCAAAAAATGGCCGGGTGTTGTGGCGGGTGCCTGTAGTCCCAGCTACTTGGGAGGCGGAGGCAAGAGACTCGTTTGAGCCCAGGAATTGAAGGTTGCTGTGAGCTGTGATGCCACAGCACTCTATCCAGGGTGACAGCTTGAGGCTCTGTCTCAAAAAAAAAAAAATATTACTGGATTTGGAATCTGCCAAATTTGGTGTCTTTTAATTGTTTTTCTTATGAAATCTCACATTATTCAAACATCTACTTTTATTTGATAATGCTATTGCACAGTTTTTTAAACTTAAAATGTATGTCAGAGATGAGGAATAAACTATTAAAGACTAATAGTGAATAAAATTTTTGAACCAGGCATTTACAGAAGTTTAAGTAGTTTAAAAAAAAGAATCTAGTGTATACTACTTAATGAAGAAAGGAAAACATTTTTTAAATCTTCTAATTATTAACAATTAATAATTTGTCTATTTTTACCCTAGTTACTACTGTGACCAAGACAATTTTTCAAACTTTAAGTCTTTCTTAACTGTTACTTGTAAGAATTCCTTGAGGAGAGAGGGAAGAATTCCTTAGGGAGGGGAATACTCAAACTTTTAATTTTTATCCTGAAACTGGTCAAATTTGTGAGATCAGTATCACGTGAGTTAAACAAAGAATAGAATAAAAAGTGTTATATAATCAAGAAATTAAATGAGATGGGACATTGTAACTATTTCATGTTTCAATTTAGCACAAGCAAGAAGAAGTTGTTTCTAAGGTAGAATATTTGGTAGTATTTTTATGGGTGTTTAGTTGCTCAAGCACCATTTATTGAAAAGGTGATCTTTCCTCCAGTGAATGATTTTTGTACCTTTGTAAAAGCAATTGGATTTGTGTGGCTCTCCTGGGTTGTCTATTCTATTAATCTGTCTATATCCCTCTGCTAGTGCCACACTGTCTGCATATTCCAACTGTTTCTAGAATAATACTACCCATATTCATACTCTGCCTTAATATTGAGTAGACTAGTTATTCTACTTTATTCTTATTTCTCAAGATTTTGGGGGATGATTTTGGAGTTATACCTTTCCATGTAAGTTGTAGAATAATCTGGTTTGTGTCTATAAAGTATATTGTTAAGGTATTAATAGGAATTGCATTAAACTTGTTCATTAATTTGGAGAGAATTAACATTTTATTATGTTTAATATTAGAATTCATAAATTTGTATATATGTTTGTTTACTTAGGTTTTCCTTTTTGTTTTTAGCATTTTATAATTTTTAGCATGTATCTGTATATATCTTAAGTACATACCTGAGTATTTCATTTTTTTGGTGTTGTGTTTTTGAGTTTTGGTTTCCACATGTCCATTGTTAGGTATATAGCAGTGTCAATTGGTTTTTGCGTTGATCTTCTGTCCTATCACCTTGATGAGCTCATTCTATAGGTTTCAGTTTTTTTCATAGCTTCCCTTGGGTTTTCTATATGAACTATCATATCATCTGCAAATAGGGAAAGTTTTGTTCTTCTTTCCTAGTTTGTATGCGTCTTGTTTATTTCCTTTCCTTATCACATTGGCTTAGAATTTATAGTACCATGCTAAATAAGAATTCTGAGATCACTTTTTTTCCCAGTCTTACTGGGAGGAAACCATTCATTCTTCCATCATAAGGTGTAGATTTTTACAGATGCTCTTTATCAGATATATGAAGTTCCAGTGTGTTTCTATTTGGCAAGAATATGTATTATGAATGGATGTTGGATTCAAATACTTTTTCAGATCAATTGACATAATCATGATTTTGTTATTCTTAGTATATTGGGTTCCATTGATTTTCAAATATTGAATCGGTTTTGCATATGTGTGCAATAAATCTCTTTTAGTCATAGTGTGTAATGTTTTTTACATATTGCTAGATTCAGTTTGCTAGTATTTGTTGATGGTTGTGCTCTAAGTTAGTAAAGGATAGTGGCTTAAAATTTAAAAAAATTCTTTTATAATGATTTTGTCTATCAGCTAACAACTTTGTTGTCTAACCTTATAACATGGGCTGGGAAGTGTTCTCTTTTCTATTTTCTAGAATAGATCATGTAAAATTGGTGCTAATTCTTCTTTAAATGTTTGGTGAAATTCTCTAGTAGAGCCATTTTGGCCTTGGGGATTTCTGTTTTTGAGATCTGTTTACAAATTCATTGTCTTTAGTGGTATAGGCTATAAGTGTGTAGGCTGGCGGTCTGTTTCATTATTTTGAGCTTTGGTAATTTGTGTTTTTTGAGGAATTGGTCAGTTTTTTGCTAAGTTGTCAAATTTATGGACAAAGTTATTCGTACTATGTCTTTAGTAATCTTCTAATGGCTGTAGGAATTACATTGCTATCCCCTGATTCATTCCCAGTATTGTGCTTTGTATCCTCTTTTTATTTGTGTCCGTCTTGCAAGAGGCTTGTCAATTTTGTTGCTTCTTTTTGAAAAAAACTGGTTTTTTGGTTTCATTGCTTTTTCTCTTATTTTCCAGGTTTCAGTTTCCTTGATTTCTGCTGTTACTCTCATAATTTCTTTTCTTCTACTTGTTTTGGGTTTATTGTGCTCTTTTTGTAGTTTCTTGAAATAGAAGCACACATTATTGAGAGCTTTTCTTTTTTTTTTCCATTGTGTTCTTGTGCCATAAGTTTTTTTCTTAGAGCTGTTTTTTGGTTTATTTTGATTTTTATTCACTTCTATTTTTTTAATTTTTTTGATGTTTTACTGATTATTTCTGTAAAAGTAGTTTATTTCATATAGTATTTCAAGATTTTTGTGTTGTGTTTCTGTTATTGACTTCTAGTCTGATTGCATTACAGTTGAAGAACATATGAACCTAAGGTTCACCAACATTATGGTTGGAAAATTCTGAATGATTTCAATTTTTTAAAAAGTGGTTGAAGTTTGTTTTATGGTCTTATCTTGATGCATAGTCCATAATAACTTAAAAGGAATATATATTCAGTTGTAGGGTGGTGGGGGATTGATTCTGTTATTATGTAATGTTCTTCTTTATTCATACTAATTTTCTTTTTCTCTGAGGTCTATTTTACCTGGTATTACATGGCCGTACTTTTTAAAATAATGTTGCCATATCTTTTTTAGCCTTTTATGTAAAATTATTCGTTTGAAACACTATGGTTAGATCTTGTTTACTTCATTCTGCCAATTTAATTTATGTTTTAGTTTACATTTTTAGGCCATTTATATTTAAAATGTTTATTGTGTTAGAGCCTATCTGTCATTTTATTTATTTTCTATTTCCTATGTTTCTTATTTCTTACTTCATTTTCTTGTTATCCTATGGGTTATTTTAGGATTCCAATTTGTTTTATTTGTACTGTTTTTGAATATATTTGTATATTTTTCTTAATGTTGCTCTAGGCGTTACAGTATGCAACCTGTCAGAGTCTACAGATAAAATGCTTTGATCCTTTGAGTGTAGTATAGAAATCTTGCTTTCTTTAAGATCCCTTTGCCTTCCCTACTTTTTGAATATAATTTTTTAAAATATTTCCTCCTCATACTTTGAACACAATCGTTGTCACAGTTCTGTTTTAACCATCAGTATGATGTAAGAAACTCATTAGGGAGTAGAATCTATTACATTTACTCTTTCCTTCCTTCTTGTTTCTTTTATGAAATTCCAGGCCTATTTTTATAATTTCCTTTCTTTTTAGAGAGGTTCCTTTATTCATTCTTTATTGGTAGGCTTGGTAGTGACAGAATTTTTAGTTTGATAATATCTTTATTGTCTGCTTCTTTCTTGAAAGATAGTTTAGCTGATATAGAATTCACAACAGGCAGTTTTTGTATTTGAGCATTTAAGAAATGTTGTGTCACACCTTTTGTGCTTTCATGGTTTCGGATGAGAAATTCATGTTCTGTTGACCAGGCTGGTCTTAAATTCCTGACCTCAAACAGTCTTCCCTTCTCAGCCTCCCAAAGTACTAGAATTAAGGTATGAGCTACCATGCCCAACTGAGAAGTTCTTATGATCTGTCTTCAACTTCAGTGATTTTGTATGGTGTTAAAGACTCAGAAAGGTGGAAAGAAGGTGGACTGGCTAGGGACTTCAGAATTTGAATGACACTAGAGTGAGTTCCCTGTGTTCGCCCCTAGCCCTGTTTCCATGTTTCAGAATGGAGTGGCCTACAACTTGGAATTACCAATAGACACAATAGCAGCAACAAAACCCAGAAAACTAAAACTCTAACCTCTGGCTGAAAGATTAGCAAAAGGGAAGCCCAGTGGGGACTTAGCATTGGCACATTTTACCCAGTGACAGCAGCAGGCCTAATCTGCCCACAGAAGTGCCCATAGCAGAGATAGGGTGAGAAGCTCACCAGTGGGGTAAACAGGTCAGTTTTGTCGTTCTATTTTTTGTTTTTTAGTATATTCACATAATTGTGCAATCATTACCACTATCTAATTTTAAAATATTTCCATCACCACAAAAAGAAACCATGTACACATTAGCTATTACATCTTATTCCTTTGCAGCCTGTGCAACTTCTAGTCTGTATTTGATTCTATAGATTTGCTATTCTGGACATTTCCTGTAGATGAAATACTAAGACATATGGCCTTTGTATCTTTGAGCAATAGTTTAAAAGGTTTATCCATGTTGTAGCATGTATCAGTACTTCATTCCTTTTGGTTGTAGCTGAAAAATATTTCATTATATGAGTGGTCATTTGGATTGTTTACACTTTTTTACCATCATGAACAATGCTACCATGAATGTTTGCATATAAGTTTTCTGTGTATGTATGTACTATTTTCAGTACTCTTGTCTTTACACAAGAGTGAAATAGGTATGTTGGATGGTAACTCTGTATTTACCTTTTCAAATATCTGCCAAACTGTTTTCCAAAGTGGCTGCTGCATTTTATGTTACTAGCAGCAATTTATGAGTTTTCAATATCTCTACATCCTTGCCAACACTTATTATCTCTATTTTGTTATGTTCATCCTAGTATGTTTAAAATGATGTATTGTTTTGGTTTCGATTTACATTTCTCTAAGAACTGATCTTGAGCATCTTTTCATATAACTCATCCATTTGCATATCTTTGGAGAAATGTCTCAGAGTCCTTGTTTATTTTTTTAAATTAGGACATTTGTGTTTTTTATTGTGGTATGAGTTTTTTGTGTATTATATGTGCATATCCCTTATCAGATATATTACTTGCACATGTTGTGGGTTGTCTTTCCATTTTCTTGATAGTGCCCTTGAAGCACAAAAGATTTTTATGCAGATGAAGTCTGTAGTTTCTTAACTAGAATAGATAAGAAACCATTATTTAATCAAACACTACAAATACTATAGTTCTAGCTCTTACACTGAGGTCTTTGATCCCTTTAGAATTAATTTTTGGATATATTGTGAGATGGGATCCAACTTCTTTTCCATACAGATACATAGTTATCCCAACTCCATTTGTTGAAAAGAGTGTTCTTTCCTCCTTTGAATTGTTTTGGAACTCACTAAAAATCTATTGACCATAAGCATGAGAATTCATTTCCATTCTATTTGACCTATAGGTGTATCTTTATTTTTGTACCATACTGTCTTAATCCATGTAGATGTGTTGGTAAATTTTGACATCAAAAAGTGAGTCCTCTACTGTGTTCCTCAGATTATTTTGGCTATTCTTGAATATTCTTACGAACTTTAGAATCAGCTTTAATTTACAACAAAGCAAGTGTGATTTTGACAGGATCACACGAAATCTGAAGATCAATTTGGGAAATATTGCTGTTTTAACATTTTTTGTTGTTGTTTTATATATATATATATATTTTGTAGAGACAGTCTCACTTTATCGCCCTCAGTAGAGTGCCGTGGTGTCATACAGCTCACAGAAACCTGCCACTCCTGGGCTTAGGCGAATCTCTTCCCTCAGCCTCCTGAGTAGCTGGGAGCACAGGTGCCCACCACAACACCTGGCTATTTTTTTGTTGCAGTTCAGCCGGGGCTGGGTTTGAACCTGCCACCCTCGGTATGTGGGGCCAGCGCCTTACTGACTGAGCCACAGGTAACCCTTAACATTATATTTTGTTTGTTTTTGCAGTTTTTTTTTGTTTTTTTTTTTTGGCCGGGGCTGGGTTTGAACCCGCCACCTCCAGCATATGGGGCCAGTGCCCTACCCCTTTGAGCCACAGGTGCCGCCATGTTTTATTTTAATATTATTAAGTATTTCAGCCTATGCATTACAGATGTCATTCTAGTTCTTTGAGTTTCTAAACATTTCTTTCTATGATGCGTTCTAGTTTACAGTGTACAAGTCTTTCACTTGTTTAAGATTTATGAATATGTTGCTAGATGTGGTTTACTTGTATTTTGTTAAGGATTTATTTTATATCTGTATTCTTAAGGGTTATTAACCTATACTTCCTCAACAAAGTCAGCTTGCTAGTTGTGGGTCTGTTAAGATTTTCTGTTTGGGGGCAGCACCTGTGGCTCAGTGGCTCAGTGGCTCAGTGAGTAGGGTGCTGGCCCCATATACCAAAAGTGGTGAGTTTGAACCCAGCACTGGCCAAACTGCAACAAAAAAAATAACCAGGTGTTGTGGCGGGTGCCGGTAGTCCCAGCTACTCGGGAGGCTAAGGCAAGAGAATTGCCTAAGCCTAAGAGCTGGAGGTTGCTGTGAGCTGTGAGAAAGTGAAACTCTGTCTCTAAAAGAAAATAAATAAACAAGTAAAAGATTTTCTGGTTATTTTTCTGGTTATTTGTCCTTTTTATCTAATTTGCTAGTGCATAGTTGTTTGTGGTGTTCTCTTGTAATCCCCTCCCATTTGTAAGGTTGATTAGTTTTCTTTTCTTTTTGTAATGTTTCCTGTTTCATTTGTGATTTTTTTTTTCTTGGTCTATCTAGCTAAAGTGATGCCAATTTTGTTGATCTTTCAAAGAACCAATTTTTGTTCATTAACTTTCTCTGTTGTTTTTCTGTTCTGTATTTTTTTTTTCCTGCTATAACTGGTATCATTTCCTTCCTTCTTGCTTTGGATTTAGTTTGCTTTTATTTTTCCAGTTTCTTTAAATGGTAGATTAAGGTATTAATTTGAGATCTTGGTTTCTTTTTTAATATATACACAAACAGCTATAAATTTTCTTTTAACATTGCTTTAACTGCATTCTATACTGCAGATGATATTTTGTGTTTTTATTTATCTCAAAATAATGTCTGATATTGCTTCTCATTTCTTTCTTGACACATAATTTATTACGGATTGTATTTTTTAATATTCACATTTTCCAAGTTTTCCAAATGTCCCTCTGTTACTTCTAATTCTGTTGTGGTTGGAGAACATACTTTATATGGCTTCAATCCTTTTAAATTTACTAGAATTATTTTATGTCCTAATAAATGCTTTGTCCTAGAGAATGTTTCATGTGCTGAGCAGACTGCATTCTGTTTTTGGTGTTGAGTGTTTTATAGATGTCTGTTAGGTCAAGTTGGTTTCTAGTGTTCTTCAATTTTCTTTGTTGTTTTCTTACTGATCTTCTTATTTCTCCCATCATTCTGTCAGTTTTTCCTTCATTTATTATACGTATTTTGGAGCTGTCTTGTTAGGATCACCTGTGTTTACAATTGTTAAGATCTTCTTGAGGGATTGATCACTCTGTCATATGATAACTTTTTTTTCCTCTAGTATCAATTTTTGTATTAAAATCTAAACTTAAAAAAATTTTTTTTCCTTTTTTTTTTTAAATTAAATCATACCTGTGTACATTAATGCAATGGGGTACAGTATGCTGGTTTATATATAGTATGAAATATTTTCATCAAACTGGTTAACATAGCCTTCACCACATTTTCTTAGTTAATTGTGTTAAGACATGTATACTCTACACTTAGTAAATTTAACATGTACCCTTGTAAAATGCACTATAGTTGTATTCTCATCAATTACCTTCCCTCTACCCATCTTCCCCCTTCCCTTCCCCTCCCTCGCCTCTTTCCCCTTCTTCTTGGGCTAAAGTTGGGTTATAGCTTTCATATGAAAGTTGTAAATTGGTTTCATAGTAGGGCTGAGTACATTGGATACTTTTTCTTTTTGAGATTTTTTGAAATCTCGAAGTATTCTTCAGATACTTTGCTAAGGAGAATATATTCCAGCTCCATCCATGTTAATATGAAAGAGGTAAAGTCTCCGTCTTTTTTTAAGGCTGCATAATATTCCATGGTGTACATATACCCAATTTATAAATTGGGCTGCAATAAACATTCTGGTGCAAGTATCTTTGTGATAAAGTGGTTTTTGGTCTTTTGGATATATACCTAGTAGAGCATTTGAAGGATCAAATGGCAAGTCTATTGTTAGATCTCTAAGTAATCTCCAAACATCTTTCAGAAAGGAACATACTAGTGTGCATTCCCACCAGCAGTGCAGAAGTGTCCACTTTTCTTCACATCCATGCCAACATCTCTGGTTTTGTGATTTTGTGATATGGGCTAATCTTAACTGGGGTTAGATGATATCTTAAGGTAGTTTTGATTTGCATTTCTCTGATGATTAAGGATGATGAGTATTTTTTCATGTGTCTGTAGGCCGTGCGTCTATCTTCTTTAGAGACGTTTCTCTTCAAGGCCCTTGCCCTCACTTGTTCTTTTCTTGCTAATACGTTTGCATTTTCTGTGGATTCTGGTTATTAAACCTTTGTTAGAGACATAACCTGCAAATATCTTCTCCCATTTTGAGAGCCATCTTCTTGCTTTACTTACAGTGTTCTTGGCTGTGCAGAAGCTTTTTAGTTTGATCAGATACCAGTGATGTATTTTTGGTGTTGCATCAATTGCCCGGAGGGTCCTCCTCGTAAAATATTCGTCCAGGCTGATTTCTTCAAGAGTTTTCCCTGCACTTTCTTCTAGTATTTTTTATAGTTTCATGTCTTAAGTTTAAATCTTTAATCCAGTGAGAGTCTATCTTATTTAATGGTGAAAGGTGTGGGTCCAGTTTCAGTCTTCTACAGATCGCCAGCCAGTTTACCAAGCACCATTTGTTAAATAGGGAATCTTTTCACCACTGCATATTTTTAATTGGCTTGTCGAAGACTAGATAACAGTAAGTAGCTGGGTTTATCTCTTGGTTCTCTATTCTGTTCCATACATCTTCTCTGTTTTTGTGCCAGTGCCATTCAGTTTCCTCTGTTTTTATGCCAGTACCGTGTAGTTTTGATCACTATCGATTTATAGTATAATCTGAGGTCTGGTAGCATGATTCCTCCTGCTTTGTTTTTATTTCTGAGTAATGTCTTGGTTATTTGAGATTTTTTCTGATTCCATATAAAATAAAGTATTATTTTTATGAGATCTTTAAAGTATGACAGTGGAGCTTTAATAGGGATTGCATTAAAATTGTATATTGCCCTGGGTAATGTGGATGTTTTAACAATGTTGATTCTTCCTAGCCATAAGCATGGTATATTTTTCCATTTGTTAATGGAAGAACAGCTATTTCTTCAGCTATTTCTTTTCTTAGAGTTTCATAGTTGTCTTTGTAGAGATCTTTCACGTCCTTTTAGGTAAACTTCCAAATATTTCATCTTCTTGGCACTACTATAAAAGGAATAGAGTCCTTGACTATTTTTTCAGCTTGACTATGGTTGGTGTATATGTAAAGGCTACAGATTTATGAGTGTTGATTTTGTAACCTGAGATGCTGCCGTATTCCTTGATCACTTCTAAGAGTTTTGTAGTAGAATCCCTGGTGTTTTCCAGATCTACATTCACATCATCCACAAAGAGTGAAAGTTTGATCTCCTCTGACCACATATGGGTACCCTTGATTGCCTTTTCTTCCCTAATTGTGATGGCTAAGACTTCCATTAAAATGTTGAAAAGCAGTGGAGGCAATGGTTCCTGGTTCCTGTTCTGAGTGGGAATGATTTCAATTTAACTCTATTCAATACAATTTTGGCTGTGGGTTTGCTGTAGATGTCCTCTATCAGTTTAAGAAATGTCCCTTCTAAACCAGTTTTCTTAAGTGTTCTGATCATGAAAGGATGCTGGATATTATCAAAAGCTTTTTCTGTATCAACTGACAGAATTATATGGTTTTTGATTTTATTTTGTTTATGTGATGAATTATATTTATAGGTTTACTTATATTGAACCAGCCTTGAAACCCTGGGATAAAACCCACTTGATCATGGTGTATAATTTGTATAATGTGTTGCTGGATTCTGTTTGCTAGGATCTTGTTGAATATTTTTGCATCAATATTCATTAGTGATATTGGTCTATAATTTTATTTTCTTGTTGGGTCTTTTCCTGGTTTGGGGATAAAGGTGATGTTTGCTTCACAGAATGTGTTGGGTAGTATTCCTTCTTTTTCT
>CAUYON010176534.1:0-28920 GCA_963573935.1 Arctocebus calabarensis
GATGTGTGCTCTTCGACCCTTTCTTTTGGCTCAGATCCAAACCATCAGCTTTCTTGCTGAGTTTCTGTCCTTTAACTCTCCTTCTGGACGGGAACCTCTGTGGAAAGCTGGCTACAGATCGCCATCTTGGCTCCTCCCCCCAAAATAGAACTTTTGAATAAAGTTTCTAAGCATTAGAGAACTACATGAATGTAAATTATTCCATTCTTCTCCATTGCAAACTACAGAAGATCCGATCTTCTTTCTGCCTAGTCAGTTGATCTTCAAGCCATGAACTAATTCCCCTTACTTTTCTATCTCAAATGAATGAATATCCCCTCCCTCAATATCTAACTAGCACATATTACTTGTCAGACATTCCTTGACATGCTCTTCTTGTGTATTTGATCCTTAAAACAACTTTCTGAAGTGGGTTCTATCATTATCACTCCATCTTATAGATGAGAAAACTAAGGTAAATAGTTGTTAAGTAATTGACCCAATGTCATACAACTTCTGTATGAGTTAAGGTTATGATAGGAAAAATGGAAGAAAGTTTGATAAGATATATGCTAGGTTGAAAGACATGAAATTGCCAATATTTGATCATTTTTGACCTTCAAAACTGGAAATTTTGTAAGGTTAAACTTAATACAAATGTATGGGCAGGCTTTAGGGCAAGCAACAAGTGATGGTACAGTATCCTGGGGTTAGTAACTCAGGAAGCTGAAACCACCAGTAAGTGTGAAGAAGTGAGAGGAAGGAGTGGTTTCCAGAGCCCAGAGAGAGCACCATGTGGAGAGTCTACCTGAGAGATGTGGTCTCTGATTGAACCCACCAAGGATAAGGGGAGCTGGGGGAGAAAATTCCTCAGCCTGCTGCTTCTTCATTCCTGAAGTTTCTGCTGGGAGTCCCCATTGGTTGAACCCAATTAGAAGCCAGAGGTCCAGGTGCCTGTTGCTGCAGCCCAGAGTTCAGGAAGAGCAGAGTGGGAGGGTGGAGAGTGATCTAGAAGTGCAAGTACACGACACCCAGCAGGATGAGTAAATGAGAGATCTGGGTGAAAACCCACAACCTACTTCCAGAGCCCGTCCTCTGAGCCATGAACTTGGTGAGAAAAGTGGTGAGGTCTGTAGAGTCACAGAGATTTCTACTGAGCTTCATGGGCACTCAGACTCATCTGTGAATTATTCACCCTTTATATTAATATTTGATACCTAACAAAAGAGCTGGTTTTAAGAGTGCTTTGACTCAGAATAGAGTCAATTTGAGCTGAGGGCTGCCACCCATTCTTTATGAGTCTGGTTCACTTTTGGCAGTTAAATATTTTAGAGGGTAGATAAGGGCCCACGTCATCCATCTTCATTATTTTAGAAGTTGAAGCTGGCTGTCAAGGTGATATCACATTGATAAATATTGATGTCATCTAACCAATTGAAGGCAGCTCACTTATACCACAAAACATTAACTCTGGGACAAATCATATGATCCTGGAATTTAAAAGCCTAAAA
Source organism: Arctocebus calabarensis (assembly GCA_963573935.1). Classification (NCBI taxonomy): domain Eukaryota; kingdom Metazoa; phylum Chordata; class Mammalia; order Primates; family Lorisidae; genus Arctocebus; species Arctocebus calabarensis. The sequence continues at coordinate 1,491 of CAUYON010176534.1, forward strand.
CATCCGATATTACCAACAGTGGCAGAAAGAGATGAGAGTGTGTGCCCAGACATAAGTGGCAACACCCTGCTCTGGAGCTGGGGACAACTTCATTCTCTTTCCCGCCTTGGTACTTTACAGTTGATGTTTCCTGGGCCTAGAACATCTTCCACCTTTAATTCTATGACCAAATACTACTCATTCTTCAAGTATCATCTCTTCTAGGAAGGTTCCCATGAAGTTCCAAGTATTCTAGGTAGAGTGAAGCATCTTGTGTCATATGATAGTTACGTTTCTGTCTACCCCAATAGACTATGAATTAGCTTCTCCCCATGTCCAGAGACCATGTCACAATTATCTCTAGATCCTCTAGCCTGATGTGGTGCCTGGCACATAGAAGTACTCTGTACATGTTGGATGGATGAATCGATGAGTCAATAGATCCTACAGTCTCAGAGTAAGCTGCCTTCAGTGTTGCGGGAGTGTTCCCTGAGGGTCTATAAGAAATTCCATGGGCTACAGAGGTGAATGTTCTGTGGGTACAGTAGGGAGCATCAGGTGGAATTTTGAGTGCCTGAAAATGGCAAAAAGTGATGCAAGACATACACACACCTGTGCCTTACTTTAGTCTTCTATAACCAAAAGCAAACAAACAAACAAACAAATAAAAACCATAGACTGGGTGCCTTAAACAGATGATTTTTATTTCTCACAGTTATGGAGTCCTCTAAGCCCAAGATCAAGTCGCTAGCAGATGTGGTGTTTGGTGAGGGCCTATTTTTCATAGATGGTAACATCTTGATATTTCTTCACATGGTCAAAGAGGCTAACTTTCGCCTCTGGGGTCTCTTTTATAAGGGTACTAAGTCCTCATGAGCATCCCATCCTTATGACCTTATCTAAACATAATTATCTCCCAAAGGTCGCGCCTTTAAATGCCACTGCATTGAGGATTAGCATATTTGCTGGGGGGACACAAGCATTCAATCCATAGCCACTGAGACACTGGGTTGTTTCCTAGAATGCATGTGTAACCCTAGTCCTATAAGGTCAATCTATCCTCACCTTTCACCACAGTGAACAATTTGTGGAATTCTTTAGCAATATGAATCCAAAATCCAAAGCTTTGGTGTCACAATCCTGGTTCAGGTCCCAGCTCCACCACTCAATAGCTATGAAATGTTGTAGATGACTTACTTTCTATGTGCCTGAGTTGCCTTATGTTAACGTGAGACTCATCATATCTAATCTTCTGGGCTGCTGAAAATTTTAGATAAGATGATATAAACAAATTGCTAAACACATATTCAACAATGAATAATGGTCCTTCTCTTTCTTTCTCTTTAGGTTAAAAAGTATAACATTAAACATGGGGCTGTGCATGATATTATTATTCAGACTGTGTAAACGGCTTTCTAGGAGATTATCAGAGTACCAGTCAACAAGGCCTCTTTGTGCGTTTCACACTTCCCTCAATGATTTCCACTCTTGTTTCTCTGGTACTCCCTAAATCCCATCCTCATCTCATCTGAGTCCTGAACTGGTTTACCTCCCTGAGGCTGATTTCTATCAGTACAATCTGTTCCACATAGTCTAGCCAGGGTTATATTCTTAGAACACAGTTCAGACCAAGACATTGTCCTGCTGAAAATAAATGGCTCCTTCTTTCTAACTGAGCTGAGCCCAGGTTCAGTTCATTGAGATAGCATTCAACACTTGCTAACATCTGGCTCCAAATTTGCTTACTTTGTGCCATTTCTTCACTCTACTCAATGTTCTATTGAACTAAATTTCTCTGATCTTTGTGTAATTCTGCCCATTACACTTCTAAGCATTTGCTTGTGTTGTTCTTTTCACCAAGGGATATCCTGTGTCCCATCTTCACATGTTCAAGAACAACCTGGCCTTTAAAAAATCAATTACATAGTATTTGGAATGAAAGGTAATCTCTCCTTCCTCTGACCCTTAAAAATGGTCTGTTATTCTCTATGAGTCATTCACACCACTATAACCACCACCATCATCACCATCACGTCATCATCATGACCACCATCACCATCATCATTCTCATCATTCTCATCCTCTCTTTACCTCTTATTATTATGATTTAAATATATACTCTTTGGGATTCTAGGCAAAGAGTACCTTGAAGGCAGGGTTAACATGTGCGTGATCTTTTTATCCAATCCCAGTGCCCAGCAGAGTACCTATCATGGGATATATGCTTAGTAAATGTGTGTTGAGTTGTGAGTAACTAATTCAAGACCACCTAGCCACCACAGAATTAGATAGTGTGGGAGATAGTAAACAAACAAAAGTGTGGTCCTTATTCTCTCAAGGACCTTAGACCCAAATCTAAGAAATAGAGCATGACCCAGAGCATCATGATGGTGGCTACCAAGCTCTAAGAAATAGAGCATGATCCAGAACATCATGATGGTGGCTACATCACCCATGGAGGGATACCACTTGCATCTCCATTAAAGATAAAATGTGCCATTCAGATCGAAGGAGTACAGTTAGCTCAGCTGCTATGTCTTGAGGATCAAGAGCATGCTCTTCCCAGCTAATGATGAGTATAGCCAGGGTGCACAGGTCTTGCAATTCCTGCTCAACATGGAACTATTTCACAGGGCAGCCTTCTCTGGGGCACCCTAATGATTTCATCAGGTCTCTGTCTTGGTGTGAGGCTCTTCATGCCCACTCTTGCTTCATTCTTCTTAATCACTCAATCCTTCATCAATCACTACTCCAATAAACATTTTAAATTGTTAACTTGGTCTCAGCACCAACTTCTCAGAGGACCCACTGACATGCTCTCATACTGCTGTACCTCCAGTACCTTGGCAGGGCCTGGTGCATAATAAAGCTCCACAAATCTCTGCGGAAGATAAGAGAGAACATATGCAAAGAGAAGATGATGTTTTAAGCAAAGGACTTCCCATGAACTCTAATGCGAACATCCACCTACCTCCTGCCCCCTTTTAGCCAAAATTAAATTCTGGTCCTGCTATCATAGGCAAGTGTTGTAGAAGATTTCATAACTCTGAAGACCATAATGGCCTCCTTCCTATTGAAATAACAGAGGAGCTTCTGTGGATTTTATTTCAACAGCTGCATTTGATTTCCCATGCTATATCCTCTCAGCTCAGAGGGCATTACTCATACTCATGCATGCTAACCATGCCCTGTCTCAAGTGTGTGTCTTGGCTCCCCACTTCTCTGTCTCAGAAGCTAGAGGAGCTCATTCAGTTCACAAGCTAGACATGTTGGAAATGTAAAAAGTTAATGGGTGCACAGCAATCCCCCCAAAAATGGGAGACAGGAATCAGTGGACACATATCCCAGTCTTCTAGCCTCTAGAAGCAACTAGAGGCACAGTTTAGAAAATTATCAATGAGATTAAGCCTTCGTTTTCCATGCTGGTAAACAACTCTATAACACCTTCTCTACTGGTATTTTCTTTTACCTTATCGCATTCTACTTTTCTCCCCACTCCTGCTGTCTGGGACCACATCCTAAAGGAACATCTACACCCAAGTCCTTGTTTCAGATTTTTTCCTCAGGGGAACTCAGACCAAGATGGTATTAAATTTTCAGGAAGTGTATGCCACTCAGTGGCCTTACATACATACTAGCTCTTCCTTCTGCACACTGCCCCATGGGTTGGGGGTTCTAGTGGCTGGAAGTAAAGGTAAGTAAAGCACTCACATTTTGTCTCTTCCTGGCACTTTGGCCACTTGGATTTTTCAGTTTCCAAAACACTGTTTTAGCTGGAGACACTGAGGACAGAAATCAGCACACAAATGAGACTTATAGTCTTTTTCATCCTCCCATGAAAGTGTGGTCAGTTGGCTCATTTCTACTTCTTTACTTCCTTTCTGGCATATCTCTCTTCTTCCCAGTGTGCAGATGAACTGAGGCACTGTCCTGGATGCCCAGGCCAGCTTGGACGAGTTAATTCCTTCTTGAGTATTGGCCACTCTCTGATTAGTCACTCACCTCCAATAGGTCTGCAGTATTGGCTTTTGACTTGAAGCTGCTGGAGCTAACAAGTTTAGGGATTAGGGCCAGTCCAGATGTCATCATATCCATTTCTTTTTCCTCCTGGTCATACCCGCAAGTGACTCTTCCTTAGCTTCAATTGTAGCAAGGTGTGACATTGTGGCTGCATTTAGCCAATGGCACATGGATGGCTCCTGCTGGCTTCAAGATCTGATTGTTAAATTTTTAGGATTTTTGTCAGCTGATTGTGAAATTGTTGTTAGTTTGAAATTAAACACAATGGAGCATCTCTTATAGCAGGAGAATTGGCAAATGCTATGATCATATTTTTCTTAGCAAAGCTGGTTGCTAACGTCTTACAGCACATCACTGCATGGCTGCCTCCTCCAAGGCTGCCTCATCAAGTCCTCTCCCTACACAGATCTTCTTCTTTCCCTTCCTTCTACTGAATGGAGGGAACCTCTGAGACTGAGAAGAGAGAAAAGCCACAGATGAAAGGCACCTTGGGTCTAGAATGACAATGTAGAAGACCTTTCAAGCAGGAGTAACCACTGTGAATATTGATATAAGAAATAAAATTTATTGTGTTTGACCAATAAGAATTAAGATTTTACTTATTACTTCAGGGAGTATTAGTTACTTTGACTAATTGATGTTTGTCACCTCCAAATCTCATGTTGAAATTTGATCCCCAGTGTTGAAGACGGGGCCTTTGGGAGGTGTTTTGGTCCCTGGGACAGACACCTCATGAATAGCTTTGTGTCCCCCTCCCTGGGGTAATCAGTGAGTTCTCTCTGCATTACTTTATGTGAAAACTGGTTGTTTAAAGGAGCTTGGTACCACCTCCTCCTCCTCATCTTGCTCCTTCTCCCATGCCTTTTTCCCATTCACCTTCCACCTTGATTGGAAACTCCCTGAAGCCCTCATCAGAAGCAGATGCTGTTGCCATGTTTTTACAGCCTGCCAAGCCATGAGCCAAATAAAACTCTTTTCTATATTAACCACACAGCCTCAGGTATTCTTTTATAGCAATGCAACTCAGACTAACACACTAATATACCAGTTTGGGTAAGAGAGCAAGTTATATGACCTTGGTCCAGTTTGCATAACCTAATTCTCTTTTTGTTCTCTGAAATGGGGTCAGTGGAAGCATCCACTTCCTAGGGTGCTTGTGGTTTCAAATGAGATAATGGACATAAAGCACTCAGCACAGAGCCGGGTACAGAATAAGTGCATGATTGTTTCTGTGATTATTAATGTTAGGACTTGGGAATCTAAAAATAGGTACTTTCCTTCCCATCTGGCATTGTAGCTTGTCCTTATCTCCTTTAGAAAGCTCATGGAGTGGGGCATATTCCAGGTATTTCCCAAATCCCTGTTTATATTATAATTTCTGCTACAACCCCTCCTTCTCAGTTTCATCTTTCATGACTAATATGGTAAAACCCTGTAACATCTAACAATGAGGAAGATAGAACTAGTTTCCTTCCAGAGGAAGGGGGGTTCCTCAAGTTATTTCTTACTGAAGCTTTGCAAGCACTAATATTTAATGTGCTTCAAACTTGATTACCATGTCTCAGGTACTTTGACAAAGAGTCTGTACATCCTAAATGAAAGAAAATTTAATGGATGAAAATTGCTGAATGCAGTTCTAATGTGGCATCTTTGTGTGAGCCCCTAGCAGAGAATCTCAAATGGCTCAGGACACAAATGGAGCTAGGTGTTTTTGTTCCTTCCTCCTAGTAAAAGCTCTCCTTTTGTGAAGGAAAAGAAATTGGATGATGCCTGGTGAATCAGTGGATTTTTCTCAGGTTCTGTGTCAAACCAATTCCATCCAATAAACATTTACCAAACACCTACTACGTGGAAGGCAGTACACTGGGCACTGAGGACATTAGAGGGGAAGAGAAGTGTCACGGGTAGGTGTACCCATGGGACTCTCATAGTCTAGCAGGACCCAGGGTGTGTGAGTCCCCCAGTCTCCCAGGAGATAGGGAGAGAGCACCAAGGGCCTCTAGGGAGTGGAAAGAGAATCAGGAAGATGGGCCAGACCATGTCGCGGAGGACCTTGAATGCCAAGCCAAAGGTTTTAGAATCATTGGTGGGTTTGAAGCAGAAAAATCAGAGCTGGTTGACAAGGAGAATAGCCTGGGGTGAGGCCAATGTAGCAAGGATGGGAAGAAGTGGGAAGCAATGGGATCAGCTTGCAGCTGGAAAACACGGTGGCTACTGGGAGCATGGGCTCCAGCATCAAATGGCCCAGATTCAAATCCCAGTTCCACCAAGAATTAGCGGTGGAACCTCTGGTGGATTCCTTAAACTCTGTGTGCCAGCTTCTCTCTCTGTCAGTATCTGTAGTATCTGTAAGTGGCTATAGTATCTGTCTCATTCAGTTGTCATGAGGATCACGTGGCACCTGGCACAACTGCTCACTGGTAACCTGTAGCTTCGGTATGATTGTCATTAAGTGTCTTTTATGTAACAGGCACTGTTCTAAGCACTGGGATAAAATTGTGAAAAGACAAACATGGTCACTGTTCTCTCTCCTGGGAGACACAGACCAGTAACCTTGTCTGACAGAATGCTGTTCGAGGTACCTGACATCCTTTATTTCAGCAGTATTACTTATCTACATATTAGAAATGAGGAAACTGAGGCACAGAGGCTTTAAACAATTTGGTCAAGGTCAGAGTTAGTAAGAGGTGGAAGCAGATGTAAACCCAGCTTGTTCCAACTCCAGAGCCCAAATACTACATTAACACAAGGAATGGTGGTAGCACATAGAGGCCCCCCCATAAAGAGTTGGGGGGAAAGCTTCTCAGAGGATCCAATGTCTAAGCTGGAGCCAGAGGGCTAAGTGGGTGTTACTTGCCCAAATTTTATCCTTTCTAAGTGACTCTTTTCCCTACATTATAATGTCTCTGAAATTTAGGATGTGTTCTACAAATGATGGTGTGCTCTACTTAACGTGTAGCACTTTTTTCTTTGTTAGACATAAAGTGATGCATCCCAGAAATAGGGACTAATGGGTGGGGTGCAGCTGGAGGAGGAGGAGGAGCGGTGCATCCGCTGAAGGAGGGGCATATACATAGCTCCCCAGGAGGGGGAGGACCTGGCCCCACAGCATTCAGTGTCCACAGACGCCCCTCCTGTGCCCAGCATTCAGTGTCCACAGACGCCCCTCCTGTGTCCACAGAGGCTGCCCAGGGCTGAGGCTTGTGGGAAGAGGTTACACACAAAGCTGAGCCTTCCATGTGCCTTGTCTTGTGGGGAGAGAATGAGGCTTCTTGACCTTCCTTAGCAATAAATTTTGCTGAGATCAAAACAAGAAAGTGTTAATCTCGGCATATCCAAAGACCAGGAATGAGAGGGCCTGGGCTACTCCTGGGGCCTAGCAGCACTTGAGAAGGGGGTCAGGCCTGGCACAAATAAGCCCTTCCTTGCTGAATGCTACCCATATAATTTTTCCCACCTTTTGCCCTGAAAAATGTCTCCTTCCCTTCTGTTCCCTGCCCTCCCCATCTCTCCAATCTTCCCTTCCCTCTTGTGGCCCAAATCCACATAGAATTATCCTCCAGCCTAGAGAGAGCCACTGGGGAGGGGGCTATACTTATTCCTCATCACAACTCCCCTTCTACCCCGTAACGTGCTACACAGTGCCCTGTGTATAGTCAGTGATACAAAGAAGCTGCTGCATTAAGTCAGACGAATGGAAACCAGGTCCTGCACAGTCCTGACCCTGAAGATGTCATTCTGGACACTTGGCTTTATTTTCTCTGCATCCCTTCATTCTGTCTCCGGCAATGGAACCTGTGGCATTTTGAAAAGTTTCCAGGTCCAATCTCAGAATTGGAGATATTACCATTTCTAGGAATGAAGCTATGCATTTAGATTAAAAAAAAAAAACAAAAACAGAAATACACTGAAAACTGGATTGAGCAAAGAAAGGCATTTGTTTGTTCTTGCACTGAATATCATAAGCATAGTGATATCAGGTGTGGTTAGATCAAGGGGCTCCCATGAACTCATGCTCTAGGGGCTTCCTCCACACAGCTCCCCTGCTGCTTTAGATTTAAGAGATCTCCAGTCAAACGCTGTGGCGGGTGTGTAGGGGAGAGGCGAATGCAGTGCTCTGATGAGCCAGGTTTGGTTCATGTGCTCCTTACCCTGGGGTCGGGAAGAGGACTGGTTCCTTCTTAACCTCAGGGACTGGGAACTAAGTTCTGTTTCCAGAAGAAAAAGGGATACTGGGTGTTCAAAAAGATCAGCAGAGGCTTGTGGCTCCCAGGGACATTCTAATGGGCAGACGTGAGACCTGGGGCAGAAGAAAGCACAGGCTCTGAAGTCCAGCAAGCCTGGGTTTGCATCCTGGGTGCACTGGCTATATGCCCCTAGACAAGTCACTCGGCTGCTCAGAACCTCTAGACCAGTGTTTTTCAACCTTTTTTTTTTTTTTTTAATCTCACAGCACACTTGAACCTATAGTTAAACTTTTGCAGCACATTTAAATTATGTTGACAAAAGAGTCAAAATAAGAATATACTTATTGTGTTTTGAACTTCTTTTGAAAATAATTTATGATCTTTAAAAATTTTGGAGGCACACCTAAGATCCTCTCACCACACACCAGTTGAAAAATCACTGCTCTAGATTTTCCAGCATAAAATGGGAAGAACAACCACCTGGCTGCAAGGGTGTTTTGAGGTTCAAATAAAGTGATAGATGCATACATCTGCGCCTACTACCATTCCTGGCATACAATAGGCTCTGACAAAAGGGTGTCGCTATCCCCTGAGACAGATCTGTGCAGAAAAGCAGAGGAGGGGACAGGAGGAGAGACAGGAAGTGGCCCCAGAGCCCCTGCCCACCAGTCCCTCAACCCCACCAACTCACCCAAACCAAATCCCAGCCAGGTAAGCGGGGATGCTGGAGCCGTCATTGAGAGGCTTGGAGGAGCAGTGCTATGAATGGAGGAGGGGTGTAGGCCCCTGCTAACAGAGTCCGGCTCTACAAATTACCAGCCACGTGTCCTCAGCCAGTTATCAACCTTCAGAGTTTCCACATCCTCAACTGAAAATTGGAATAATTTCTGCCCAGTTTGGCTTTTGAGAGGTTTAAATAAGCACAGTGCTGGGTACAGATTCAGTTCTCAGACAACAGTTCTCCTCCCCACACTTGCATGGGGGCAAGGCGAGGAGCTGGGAAAGAGGATATTCATTCATTCAACTAATGGTGGCTAATGTATTCCTTCATTTAACTAATGGTGACTGCACGCCTTCTATGGCAGACCCTATTCCTGGTGTTGGGCCTACAATGTCCATAAGACACTCCTGATCACAGCCCTCTGGAGCTTTTATTTTCATTCCAGGAACTTCAAAAATCTGATTGGATTAAAGGTGGAAGCCTGACAGACCTCGGAGCTCTAGGCCCCAGACACCATGTGTGCTAGAATCTTCCACTGGTTCCCCAGATCTGCTCTCCTCACATCTCTCTTGGTGACCTGCAAATGCCATCAACAGGTGCTTGGTCCTCAGGCATCCAGCTGGTCCCCGCAGTGAGAGTTTCCAACAGGACTTCTCCTCCCTGCCATTTTGCTGTGGGCCCGACCATCCCTGTGCTGCCCGGGCAGCAGCCCTCTTTTCCAGCTGCTATGGCAGGACCTGGAGGCTGCTTCCTCTCTGCCCGTTCAGGCTGATGGGTAACAGCTTTCACTGTTACCAGTCCTGGGGTGCTGCACCATTCCCTTAACCAGCTAGACCTTTGAAATAGTTCCTTCTGAACCCATACACCTATATATACCCCGAGACTAAAAGCCTAAAGGGGGAGATGGGGAAAGACCGGGAGAGAAACAGAGACAGCTTTTCTCTTCCCACTTGAGTTCTCTCTCTACCAGGAGCTTCAGTGTTTTCTGTATTCTTTTCTGTAAATAAATTCTGTCTTACCACTGGAAAAAAAAAAAAAAGAAAAGAAAATGCCATGAAAGATATGTTAAACAGTTTGATGAAAACATTTCAGATTGCATATGAAACCAACACATTGTGTCCCTTGATTGCACTAATGTACATAGCTGTGATTTAACAAAATAAATAAACAAATAAAAAATAAATAAAGAAATAGTTCCTTCTGTTCCCACTCAGCACTGTGGTCAGTTGGCTTTAAGCTCTCAGACACTAAAGCTGATTCTTCCTCCCAGAAGGCACTTCTGTGGATTCTTGAGAGTCCCATCCTATCCCACTGTGAAGAGCCCTTTACCTCCTATCCTCTGGACCACAGCACTTGCATCTTCCTCTATCCCATACTCTGTTGTTGGCAGTCAACTCCACAAGGTTGTCTTTGTAGGGATCCCATTGCCTCTCTAGGTGGTCTTCCTGGACAGGATTGGGCCTGGGCTCACCCTTGCTCTTTCACTACAGGGTCATCATGTAGTTCATGGGAAACACGGTTCCTGCATACTGATGAACCCTGAGTGCAGCCCCTCTCCCTCGGCTCATGGCAACTGTCAGCTGGCTCAACTCTCCTTCATGGGATATCAGTCTTCCGCATTACCTCCTTCCAACCAGTAGGAAACCACTGGTACACTCTGAGTCACTTCCTCAAAGCCCTTTAATAGATGTGCAGCGGGAGACATTTCTTGACTTCCAGGGGGTAGTACTTATCCCACACCTGGATCTTGCCAAAGAAACATTCCTTTTGGACACTGTCCCAAAACCCATGCTTGACCCTCAGGAAGAGCAAGAAGCTCTCTCAACACCCACTTTGATATCTAGCGTCTATTTTATCTCAGAGCCTCAGTCAAAGCTATTGGACAGCTCATTGTAGAATTTCTGTGCAGCTACATGAGATTGGGGGGGGCAATAGCTTAGAAGGAATTCAAGTGAGTGATGGAAGTTTGGGAGATATGTTCATGAGATGGAGGGCAAGGGCACCTCTTCCCCAAGTCTGGTTTCTGATCAATAGGGCTTCAAAAAGCACTTCATGGGGAGTGCTGAAGGTTCAGTGAGGCAGTGCATTGCATAGTGACACAGAGGGTCCTAAATCATAAAAGAGAATCACTGTTCTTGGTCATTCACATGTATGAAAACTCATTAACTTCTCACAATAAGGCTACGTATCAGGATCTTATAGCTAACACTTCTATTTTACAAGGAAGTTAATTAAATCACAGAGAGATTGATTAACTGGCTAAGGTCTTCTGGTTAGTAAGGAGTAAAGATAGGATTTGAACTGAGAGAGCTGAGCTAGAGACTTTGATCTTAATCACTGTGCCACCCTAAAATGTCCTGATAAGGATGCCCCTTCTGCTTGTCCCTTGAACTCATTTCAGCTGGCATTATCTAAGTCCTTCCTGCCATGTATTCCATACCCAGCTCTGTTCTCTGTGACCCGACAAGTTATACAGTAGATTGTGCCAAAAATTTGGAGTTATAGCCCACGGATGGATATTGGGAGGAGTTTGAACAAATCTGGTTCTTTATATACCTGAAAGCCTATGTGCCAAACTTATGAAGCCAATATAAACTCTCCACTTGGACAAGGATAAAGCCAGCTGTTAACAAAGAAAACAAATACATTCTATTACTTGGCAGGCAAGAATGCCACACTTCCAAGAGACATCAGAAAAATGGACTGTGCCGTCTTCTTACCAGCTGGCTACCGTGTTCTCTACAGAGATGTCCAGACTGCAGCCCAAAGCAGCGTGGACATTAGGAGCCGCACAGCTGCCTGCTGCCTTCCACCTGCGTCATTGGTGAGGTGGCCAGTTCTCATCTGGTTGTGCCTTTGGGTCGGTCATTATTCTCTCCCTGAGCTGTTTTCCTGCATTTAAAATGAAAGCCGTGGCCCCCTGCTACAGTAATTTGTTCATTCATGGACTCATGAGTGTGGGATAGAGAAGGGCTTAGATACAAAGGCAGGTCCACAGACCACCAAGCAAAGGAGAATTAGCATTTTGTAATCAGATGTGCATCTGATCTCTAAATAAAAGAAAGTTGGGGAAGAAGTAGAGTTTGGGCTCTCAGGATCTCAAAACAGGCTTATATCTCTCTTTCCCCTATCCTAATAGTTTTTTTTTTTTTTTTAAGAGACAGTCTTACTTTGTCTCCCTCGGTAGAGTGCTGTGGCATCACAGCTCACAGCAACCTCCAGCTCTTGGGCTTAGGCGATTCTCTTGCCTCAGCCTCCCGAGTAGCTGGGACCACAGGCGCCCACCACAACACCCGGCTATTTTTTGTTGCAGTTTGGCTGGAGCTGGGTTTGAACCCACCACCCACCACCCTCGGTATAGGGGGCCGGTGCCGTACTCACTGAGCCACACTGAGAGAATGTGAGAAGAGATTCTGTATGATCATCTTGGATTGAACTCTTTTGACTATAAAAGAAATAATGCAAATTATTCTTTTTGTAAGTTACCAGGGCAGTCCAGGAAAAGAAGTGATACATCTGATTGAATGTGGGCTTCTCTCTCTCAGACTGGCTTCATCTCACAGCCAGAAATCAGATGAAATAGTGTAGAGCAGTGTGTAGCATCGGTGCCCTCAAGTCAATCTCCCTGGGTTAAAGAGTTGCCACCTTTCTATTTATTTGCTATGGACTGTTACCAAGTCTGTTAATCTTCCTGAGTCTTGGTATTCTCATCTCTAAAATGTGGATAATATCAGTACCTATCTCATAACATATGGCAAATACTATTGAGTATTCAGTAAATTCTGGTGATGGTAAATGATATTTGCTGGTATCTCACAGCTTTGCCCTTCAAAGGACTGATACTCCTCCTAATCTTTAGTTCCAATTGTCCCACCTGGAGTCTGGTGACTAATCCTGAGACATTCAACTCTGACCACATCACTGGTTACTTTGATTGACCACCCATAAGCCAATCAAAAGTAAGAAAGGAGGGTCTCAAAGTGAGAATTAGCATCTTGTAATCAGATATGTAATCAAAGAGGTGAATCTGGAAGAAGGTGGTAGCTCCCACTAGAATCACCTCAAATAAGAAAGAGCACCATGCAGACAAAGGAAGTTCTTATAAGCAAGATTGTGGGTGTCTACTATAAGATACAGCAGCTTGAGTCTTTGCCGTGAAGACTGATGGATGCCTCACTGAACAGGTCTTTACAAGGCTCTGGCAATGTATTTGCTAGGTCATACGTTTTGTAAAAGTAAAATATTTTAACCACTGGTGGTTACTGTTGCTGTCTGTCTCCAATTTGATGTCCCCTCCATTGCACAGTCCTTGTTGTCAGGTAACAATAGAGTATCTGTGAGCATTTTTGTTGTTTGGTTAAAAAGATATCAAGTTAGCAGCAGATTTAAGGGAACCCCTCTGCAGATTTCTAGAGACTTTTTTCCTTGAGAAATTCCTCCTTCCTCTGCCACACTCTGCACTGCAAATTCCAGGTACCTCAGCAGTTCCGGGCTCTGGTTCCTGCCTCACCAGTTTATTGAAACAGCTACATCCACTTGGGCTCTACCTTCCCACACTGTGATACACAGATCCTGCCTCCAGGCAGAAAACCTGGGAGATCTTACACCTCATCTCATGTGTTCCCCTGACCTGAGGGATCAAAATTCTGTGTTGCTTATTGTCTAACAATGTTGAAAAAGTTGCCCTACATATTTTGTTTTTAGTTATATATGGGAAGAAGGCTAGTCTGTTACGAATTATACCATCAAGGCCTAAAGTAAAAGTCCCTTTAGATTTTTAAAATATGTAATTTACTGAGTTTTTTCATTACAAAAATTTCCTTTTACCGCATTTATAATTTTATATTCTTTTTCTTAAGGAAGGCCCCCAAATTGTAGAAACTGTAGATTCCACAAAACTAAATCCACCTACTACCAGATTGTTTTCTTGAATGAATCTATGAGTTTATTGCACAAACATAAGAAAGAATCTCCATGGAAACCTAAGAGGAGGAACCAGGCACAGCTGGGTTCAGGACAAGTCAAACTCGGGAAGCCTCTCCCTATCATGATATATGCACCTCTCTCTGCCTATGCAAGTCAGCTGTTGCAGAAAACAATCAAAGGGTCTCAGTGGTCTACAACAATAACTACTTATTTCTCATTCACTTGTCTTCAGGTTGGCAAGTGTGGCTCTTCTTCAGGCTGCAGATGAATAGGCTGCCTGGGAAATCATTTTCAGACTTAAGCTGCTGCAGCAGCAACTAACCAGAATATATTCTCTCATGATGATGTCAGAAGCTCCAGAGGGAAAATTCAACAGTAGGAGCATATTCTGAGCCCCTACTTGCATTATGTCCACCAAAACATTTTTAGCCAACACAAGTTATGTACCCAAACCCAAAGTTAAGGGTTGGGAAATTAAACTTTGTCTATTCTTAGGGCATGGGAAGTGAGGAAAGGGAGAATATGTGATACTGCTATAAAGAGGTAAATAATTAGAGCCAGTAACTAAATTTACTGCACTGTATATTTCATTCACTTCTTCTGATTTCTATAATCAAGCCTTCAGGCTATGCACAGTCCTTAAGATTTTCCCAAAAATCCTTATCTAACAAATGGTGTTGGGAGACCTGGTTATCCACATGTAGAAGACTGAAACTGGACCCACACCTCTCACCATTGACAAAAATTGATTCCCATTGGATAAAAGATGTAAATTTAAGACATGAAACAATAAAAATTCTAGAAGAGAGTGTAGGGAAAACTCTTGAAGATATCGGCCTGTGAATAAACTTTATGAGGAAGACCCCCTTGGCAATTGCAGCAACACCAAAAATAAATAACTGGGATTTGATAGAGCTAAAAAGTTTTTGCACAGGTAAGTGTGTACCATAAATAAAGCAAACAGACAGGCTTCATAATGGAAGATTTTTGCATGTTATGAATCTGACAAAGGCCTGATAACTGTAATCTACAGAGAACTCAAATTAAACAATAAGAAAAGAGCAAACAACCCCCTATATAAATGGGCAAGAGACTTGAATAGAAACTTCTCTGAAGATGATAGATGAATGGTCAACAAAAACATAAAAAAATGCTCATCTTTAATCATCAAAGAAATGCAAATCAAAACCACTCTGAGATATCACCTAACCCCAATAAGATCAGTCCACATCACAAAGTCCCAAAGCTGCAGATACTGGAGTGGATGTGAAGAGAAGGAACACTTCTACACTGCTGGTGGGAGTGCAAACTAATACAGCCTTTTTTGGAAAGAAGTATGGAGAATCCATAAGGCATTAAAAGTTGACTTTCCATTTGATCCTGTAATTTCATTACTAGGTATTTACCCAAAAGAATAAAAATTGTTTTACCACAAAGACATTTGCACCAGAATGTTTATTGCAGCTCAATTCATAATTGCCAAGCCATGGAAGCAACCCACATCCCATCAACCCATGAATGGATCAACAAATTGTGGCATATGTATACCATGGAATACTATTCAGCCATTGAAAAAGATGGAGACTTTTACATTTACCTGGATGGAGTTGAAACACATTCTTCTTAGTAAAGTATCACAAAAATGGAAAAGTAAATATCCAGTATACTCAGTACTAATATGAAACTAATATATAAACAATTGCATGCACATATAAACAATAAAACACAAATATAATCTAATATTGGGGCGGGGCTGAAGGGAGGGGAAAGTGGGGAAGGATGATTGACAGAAGGAGGGAGGTCATGTGATCTCACCTAATGTGCACATTGTGTGGGTATATAACATGCCCCCTGCGTGAGGAGCTCTTTTATAGCTGGAACTTTATCCTGGAAGTGAGAACAATGTAATCTAAAAATTTGTACCTTCATATTAATTTGAAATTAAAAAAAATTTTCAAATAAGTAAATATACCCTTTTCTAAAGAGAAAAAAAAGATTTTTCCAAACCTTCTGTACATCCTGGATTATCTCAATATATTTATCCTTTTGACCTAGGTCCTTAAGGTAAACTCCTATTTATATCTTTTGGAAATTGGATTATCTCAACCTATCATTTTAAGCCAAGTTACATACAGCAAGGGTCCTTGGACTTTCAATGGAAAGATCAACCTTGGATCAACCATCCATCCCTGGACCAAAAAGTGGCTCTCCTTGAGCAAAGAAGAGTCTGGTACTACTGTTGTCTTACAGAGTTCTTACCACTGGGGAGACAGGCTCAAGTAGAAGGGGAAGTTAGGCATGGATGGCATCATGCCTGGCATATCATGTGATGGGGAGCAATTCTGAGTAAATCATTGCACTTCTGCAGCAGTGTTTGTCTCAAAGATTCTGCCACCTGGCAGATAAAGGAGGCATGCAGAGTAGTAGGCTGGTAGAGGTCTAGGGAATAGTAGATCAGATACAGGAAAAGGAGTACATTGGCCCCTTCTGGGAAGCCTGAAGATAAGATAATAGAGGGGGGGAAAGTGATATTTAAACTTTCTACCCACCTGTATGGTCTGGGCATGGGCTAATGAGAATGGGCTACTAACCAGTTAGAATAGGTGTCAGCCATGACATATATCCTACCCTCTTAAGACCAGCTCTGGAAGGAGGGGAGGAAACATGAGGGAGGATCTAGGATGAGATTTTTTTTTGTTTTGAGACATAGTTTTGTCTTGTTGCTCAGGCTGGAGTGCAGTGGCCTCAATTTAGTTCACTGCAACCTCAAACTCATGGGTTCAAGCATCCTTCTGCCTCAGCCTCCCCAATAGCTGGGACTAAAGATGTATATACTACCATGTGCAGCTAATTTTTCTATTTTTTGTAGAGACAAGGTCTCATTCTTATTCAGGCTGGTCTCAAACTTCTGGCCTCAAGCAATCCTCTAGCCTCAGCCTCCCAACATGCTGAGATTACAGGCTAGGATGGGACTTTTTAAAACAATTGTCATTCAAATTATTGGAGGCATAGTTAGAATTATATTGAGTATTTTTACTTGAATAAGGAACAATTAATTTGTTGTGTTTTATCTATCTCTACAGGTTCTATTTGAATATCATTGCCTCTTCTAAGAAAAAAGTGCTCAGATAATTCGTCTCAAAATCGTACAGCTAACAAGTAGTAGAACCATTCAACTCTACACTTTCCAATGAGAGCTCACTTTGCAAGAGGAATCTAGAACATCATGTTTGAAGAGGTGGTTTATTAAGGGTGACCTTGAAGGAGTTGAGTGGAAGCCCTTTTGTCCTATGTCTTTGGGAAACAATAACAATAACTTCCATTTGGTAAGCACCTTCCATGTGCCAAGCACTCTGCAAGGCACTGGGCATGCATGATCTGTAAATCCTTACCAACTCCTTGCCAGGTTGCATCTCATTTCATAGACAAGCAAGAGGTCCAGAGAGATAATATATTGCAGAAGCATAAATGCCATCTACAGGTGTAGTGACCTATGGTGAATTCTTCCAGTGGCCATGACTCTATCTCTGTCTGCTGCAAAAGGCAGGAGGCAGAAGAGGCAGCACGGACACTGGTCAGGGAGTTCAAGAAAGGTGTGGATAATTCTTGACTGGTCTCCTCTGCTCCATTCACTCCACAAAGATTCTTCTGAGGACCACCTGGAATGAAGGGGTTAAAGTACACGGCAGTTCTGCCTACAGAGAGGACTTTTAAAATTTCCCATCTTGCTATATTATTCACCATACACATACCCTTGCCTTTTTAATAAATATTTTTCTAGTCATTTTCTTTGTGGACAGAAGACAGAGCTCAAATCATTTATGAATTACTTCTTGTGCTCACATTTCAAAATGTAGCTGCTTCCAAGTTCCCAATATTTAGTTTTTCAAACAAATAGATCAATATGACCATCCCAAAGCTACACTTTCACAGGAAAGGGATTTTGTAACACTGTTGGATCTGAATCTTATATCTTTATTGGTCTTTAGTGGTAAAAAATTAAACACACACACCTATACATATCTGTTTCTATAAATACTTTTATACATGATACATATACACACACACACACTTTCAGTCTATTTATCTATAGCTATATACTTTGTAGTTGCTGTGATTAACTGCTAATGGAAACATACATTTCTCAGTTACCCAAATACTATGTCAAAATGCAATCCACACAACCCTGAGAAACAGAATTATTAAACTCAAGACAAGAAAATGAAGGCTCAGAATCCCTTAGGGCCTAATCCAAGATTAATCCCCAGTAAGTGGCAGCATTGGGACTTGAACACAGGTTTTCTGATTCTGAATCCCATCTTCCTTTCTGGATAACTTCCTGGCCTCAGAAAAAAGGAGAGTAGTTCTTGGTGCAGAGTGAGGAAGAGCTTTTTGCACATATTTTTTTGTTCAAATACCCATAGGCAATGGACTTATCCACTAACTTTTCTGGAGGAAAATGTGATAGCAAAAGCTATTGGCTAGCCTGGGTGGCCAAGCCAACATCAAACCAGAATAGTCCTTTGCAGCTGAATTCACACAAATCTTTAATACCGAGGCTGTCTCAGAACCCAAAGATCTATGCAGAGTCTTTAGAACTGAAAACAAAGTTATCAAAGGAAGAGCATGGCCAATCCCAGCAGCTAATGACCCCAGAGGCTAAGAGGATAGTCTCAGCAAAAAGAAAGTGAGCCACGACAACCACAGGAAGGACACCACACTGTGGCAGGTGGCCTGGCTTCTCTTCTAAAAATCATGAGTGAATCTCTAGGAATTGACCAAAAGGTTAGGTAGGCTAACCACCATGGACTCCAGCAGAACCTATAGCTATTTGTTCTGGAATACGCAGGTGTGAGGGAGCACCTGAAGTCTGGCTGGAGGTCCCAGAGATGAGATGGCCTGTTGTCTTCTCTGCAGCTTTGATTGTGGCTGGGCCACTCTGATGCATCAGGCAAGCTGTGCCTTTGGCTTTGCATGGTAGAAATAGCCCTTTCCTGGTTAAGAGAAAGATGGCAGCTCACGGTTAAGAGAGCGCAGAAGTGCAGCAGTCTTTGGATCTTGCCAACATTAAGGGTGACTCAGGTCTTTGTACTTGTTCTAACTTTGATTTCCTAAGTTCCAACAAGATAGTTAAAAGTGTTGTCCTTTTCTTTTTGATTAACTGCAATGGTTAGCACTCTTCAGCTCTTATTCCACTGTTTCCTGCCCTTGGGTAGGACGTGGGATGTTCCCATTGTTTGAACAGGACATCGAGCTGTGTTGCCCTCTCTGATTAGGGGCAGATAACAGAGTGGGATGTCCAGACTTTGAAGCAGGGTGTCCATGTACCAAGCGGGCTGCAGTTTCAGGGAGGAAGATGTGCTCTCTATTATTTTCCCATGGAAACATCCAATCACAGTTCTTATCACATTCTGGAAAAGTTTCCTCATTATTCTCTAAATGAATGGAAAAAGTAAACAAGTGCACCTCTGAACACCTCCTCTCTCTTTCAGGAGAAAATTTACAGATGTTATAAGAACTCTTTTCCAAAGGCACTAGGCAGCCCATCTTCTGGGAAAAAGATCTAGAGTTTTGCTTAAATTATTTATGAAAAACAGAAAATATGAACAGTCTGTTCATTACATCTGCTGCCCATGAGACAGAGGAATCACTATACAGTGGTGTCAGAGGCTCTTCCAGTCCACAAGGGGATCTTTCTGGAGGTGTCCTGTTATAGGAGTCCTACCTTTAGAGGGGTAGAGGTCTTCCAAGACACCTCTTTCAGAAGGCAAGTCAGGTATTTGGCCTCTGGAACTTTCTCTTTGCAGCGTGTGCCATGCTCATAGCCAGTCTGGGCTCACCAAGGAGCTGTTAGGAAAAAGTCTAAATGGCCAATGGACTGTATGTGTGGAGAGCTGCAGAGCAGGAAGGCGGAGGGCTCTCTGGTGCTCTGCAGGCAGCTGGTAGGAAGGGGACTCTAAGCTAAGGCTGGGGAGTGGCCACGCAAAGGAAAGGAGGTGAGCTGAGGCCTGGTGCTCAGAGCAGAGGGGGAGGAAGAGATGGAGGATATTTCCTGTGATTTTGCCATTCTGTAATTTATGCATGTATGAGAAAACACAGGTGAGAAGAGATGAAATGATTTGGCCAAGACCAGCACAATCAGGCTCCCAGCCCAGGTAGTAATCCCAGGCTTCATTTGAATCTGCCTTATAATTTGGGAAACTCATTGAAAAGAACTCCCACCTACCCTCTCTAGAGCTCCTAACCAGAGATCTTGAGCACAGGCTTAGGTGATTAATAAGCATCCAGGTGATTCCCATCATCAATTTAGTCTGGGAAACAATTAGGATATTATCCTTAAAGCTTGCTGTAAAGCAGCGGCCCCTAACCTTTTTGGCACCAGGAACCAGTGTCATGGAAAACAATTTTTCCATGGAACTGGGGGGTGAGTGGGGGCACTATATTCTCATAAAGAATGCATAACCTTGATCCCTTGCATGCACGGCTTACAGTAAGGTTTTCTTGCCTTTGAGAATCTAATACTGCAACTGATGTGTACGGGGCAGGGCTGAGGCAGCGATGTGAGTGATGGGGAGCGCTGCAAACACAGATAAAGCTTCACTTGCTCACCTGCCACTTACCTCCTGCTGTGCAGCCAGGTTCCCACAGGCCACAGACTGGTACTGGTCCGTGGCCCAGGGGTGGGGGCCCACAGCTGTAAAGGACAGCGCCTGAGAACACTCTACAGCTGCGGTTCTCAACCTGTGGGTCGCGACCCCTTTGGGGGTCTCCTGTATATCAGATATTTACATTACGATTCATAACAGTAGAAAATTATAGTTATGAAGTAGCAATGAAAATAATTTTATGGTTGGGGGTCACCACAACACGAGGAACTGTATTAAAGGGTCGCAACATTAGGTAGGTTGAGAACCACTGCTCTAAAGGCTTGTGGTGGAGGTAAGGACAATGTTTGGGATGCTTTTAAAGAGAAAGGCTGAGGGGGTCACAGCAAATCACTGACAAACTTAGGGGCCAACAGGAAGAGAAAGAGAACATTCACGCTGGTCATCTAAACTGCAGATTGCCAAACAACCATCCCAGGGGCTTGCCAAATGATATGGAAGAATATTCATAATTGCCAATGAAAAATATCTGGGACAATGGTCATAACATGAGCAATTTCAGTAAATTATAATATCCAGTCTACTATCTATGGAGGAAGTCTGGATGGCCCTTCAAGGATGCCATCGAGAATGCTTTTGGATCAAACAAGTAACAAATGGGGGGTTGTCCATTGTAAGGCTTAAGGCTTCAGGAAACACAGGCATAGTAATGATGATGGAGGAGGATGTGGCCTCCCTAAAGGCAGTGGGATTTTAAGGTTTCAAGCAAAATGGTCTCAGCAAACAGATATGCAGGCCACCTGCTCTGTAAGTTATGCACTAAATATTAGCAGTGAGTGCTTCTGAGCGGTAAGATCTGGGAATTATCTAATTAACTCCCAACTTATCTTAATTAGTTTGTGTAGCATTTTGAAAATTATATTGATACTTCTTTTTGCCTGTGACTATGCATGTGTGATTTATGAACAGACAAGAAAGAATAAGGGTAGGACCCAGATGCTGTGTCATTTTCCCCTTTTATTGTCAGCAGAAAAGGTCCCTTCAGGCTTTTCCTGCAGGTGAGGATGCTGTGAGAGCTGCAGGCATCTCTTCTTTGAGGGAGCAAAGACAGGAGAGCCCCCAGAGCTGTTTTGTAGGACTAGGATGCTTTCCTGAAAGCCATTTGCACCACTTAGAAATCACAGAAACCTAGGCAATGGTCCGATGCCAAATAACCACAAGCCTGTTAAAAAAAAAAAAAAAAGTCTATTAACCTTTTTTTCCCAGGCTACCCTTGAGGCCTAGTCAGCACAAATGGGTCTCAGCTGCCTTACTAGTTAGATCAAAAGAAAAAATCTTAGGAAAAGGGTCTCTCTGGCCTGCCTGCCTCATCCTGTAGAGCCAGTGGGGCCTCAAGACCCTCCTCTGCCTTCAGTGTCCCTCACATTGAACTGGGGAATCCTTGGGATTTCCTCTCCCTTCCACTGAACCTCAGAGCCCTTTGGTCTCTTTCTCTGGGGTTTAAATATCTGTCTTTCATAGTAAAGGTGATGGCAGTGGTGGCTGGAGCCTGGCCTGGCCGCCCTCTGCATGACTTCTTAATGCTGGGGCTTTGGCTAAATCTGCTCATCATTCTGGATCTCGCTTTTTGTATCAGTTAAGTGAGGTGAAAATACCCACTGGATAAGATCTGAGGGCAAATAAATGAGATCATGGGTATAGGGGCTGTAGTATATGCCCAGGGTTTCCCAACAGCCCTCCTGGGGACTTTACCATCACCTGGGCCCTTACTACCTAGGGACCACAGTGGCTTCGGCTAGTCTGCCTCCCATAACCCTCCCAGAGCTCGTCTGTTATTATCTCTCCATTGCAAGTGAAAAAAGTTAAGGCTCAAAGAATTGGTGTGAGTTGCCTGTGGCTACCCAGATGGTAAGAGGCAGAGAGGACTCAGGACCAGGGAGTTTCTGGCCATAAGGCCAGCAGCTTGTGGCTCCAAACCACCAGGGCACACTGCCAGCAGCCTGCCTGGCCCTCTACCACTAGGACTTGGGCTTTTGGAGTTGCTTTCCCAGGGGAAGAGGTGAAATGCATCAATTCTGCTCCAGGAGAGCTGCTGGGAATCTGTACATTGTGAGACCGAGCTAGCCAGATGGCTTCAAGGGAGCTCAAACCCACTGGCTGGGCCACACAAGATGCTGACAGCATCTTGTGGGCGTGGGACATAAGGTCTGATTTGGCTATTTTAAAGTGGTGACCTTGGAAAAGTCAAATTCCCTTTTTCAAGCCTGCTCCCTCATCTTTAAAGTTAGGAGACGCACACACCCATCAGGGGACTGTGCTGTGTGTGACAGGATGAGTGGAACATGCTAGCTAGATGATACAGCCCTGTGTCACTTTGGGTATTGCCTCTGTGGGTCAAGGCTGGGCTGAGGACTCGGGGCATGTCCTTCCTCTTCTGGTTACATCCCTTCTCAATGGCTTTAAATCTGGGGGGACCTCTGTGTTTGCCCAGGGCGTGGTCATGGTCTGTGCTAAATTGGAAAGGAAGTAGGCAGGGCATGCGGGGGCTGTGGGGAAGAGAATGGGCAGTTTTATTTCCACACTCTGGCTTAGGACAACCTAGAAGAACCATCCTGGATGCCGTGCAGAGGTTTTCCTTTGAATAAATTTGAAATTAGCATACTTTCTTAAAAAAAAAAATCACTGGGACTTCTAGAGTCTGAACAAAATAAGTTTCCCTTAACAGCATCATACTTGGGTTTTTGGTTCTTTTAAAAATAGAATTTAAAACAATGTATAAGCAGAGGAATGACATTGAAATGTTTTAAATCCCATAATGTTGGAAAAAAGAAAAGACATCAATAGTTTTTTTTTCCATTGCACCTTTATTGTTTACTCTGTTCACTGTTCAGAATTTTCATAGTCTTTCTAGAATCACACAGTCTGTTAGACGATCCCTTCCCCTTGACATGCTGTTTACATCTGCCTGACCCCCTCTCGTTCCTTGCCCTTACTTGTACAACGTTCTGTTAGTGTCCTGGGGGTTTCCAGGGGTTGTTTTTACCAGGGAGGAGGAAGGAGGTGTGCAGAACTGGCCCTCAGCGAAACCATTATTCTTGTGTTCTGAGCCCTCAGTGCCTTCCCTGTCACGTTGCAACCTCCTCTTGCCCAGCGGCCTCCAGGCCTTCAGATCAGGGTTTGAATCTTGACTCCACTAGCCATGTGAGGAAGTTTTCTGATCTCTTTGAGCCCTTCTTTCTTCTTCTACAGTGTGGGGGAAAGACTCCCTCTCTCACGGGGTTACTGTGAGAATTCAATGATTTAAGGTATATAAAATATCTGGCATGGTGCCTGGCACACAGTATGTCCTAAATACACCTTAGCTTCCTTCTGGCAAGGAAGAGAAGACTGCTGATAAATCAATGTGAGAGCCAGGTGCTCAGGGAAATTGGCTTTATAAAAGGTCCTGGTTCTGTATCAAAGGCCAAGAAGTGACTCTCTAATGGTGAAATTTCAGACACCACTGCATGGGACAGGGAGAGATCTGGAGGCTGAGAATTCCTCAGCATCATTTGAATCCAAACTGGAAGACTGCTGCTGCTTCTGCCCATGGGCAAGGTTGGAATTAGCAGAAGCAATACTGACCCTCTCCACAAGGCCATGACACTGTAGCCAGGAAAGGGCACATCTCAGGGGGTCAGGAGAACAGGGCTAAATTCTATTTATTTGACCATCCCTGCCAGAGAGAAAGTAGCTTCATGTGGGTGTAAACCAGGAGCTGTAAGAAGCACAGCAGTCCCTTTTAGGGCATCATTAAGTTCCCCCTAGTGTCCTCGTGAAGTCACCTGCCACAGGGATTTCCTCACAGTCCAAACCACCAAGAACTCACATAGTGGAGAATTTAAGTGCCATTTACACCCCAATTACTTTTGAAGAGGATCCCAGGCATCTTGCTAAGGAAGGGATTATGCACTAATACTGAGCTTTCTCCCTTTCTCTTCCCATCGCTCACAATACATGACCATTAAAATCAAAATCTGATAAAGGAATGGTCATAAGAATGAAACAATAACACTGTCAGTAAAAAGCTGAATATTCCATCCAACACTTGATATGCAAATATAGCTGCACTCTTCTTCCTCAATGGTAGTACTTTTTTTTTTTCTTCTTCTTCTTAAAGCTGATCTATCACTCAGCCCTTGCTCATGCATAATTCTCAGTAAAGGTATGGTGCACCTAAGGTCTACATGCCCACGATCGTTTCCTATCTCTGATATAACAACAAAAACCATTCAAAGGACAATCTTAAAACATGCACCAACCAGAACCATGGTTGGTATCTGCTATTATGAAAAAAATGTCCTCCAGACCAGATAGAGAGAGAGAGAGATTATGAACATGAGAGTACAAAGGTGAAAGATTCCAGATAAGACAAGAGGACTAGAATGGCTCCACAAAAGAGCATCTGCAGTTGAAGGGGCCAAGCAGATAAAACCAAGGAAAGCTCTATGGATTGGGGAGCGCCTCTCCAAATATTTGGTTCATGCTAAAAAATAGAGCACATTTATTAAAAATATATATTTATAAACCTTGATATGAACAGATACACATGTCAAGCCAATGAAAAAAGAAAAATAAGTTATCTCCCTAGTATCAAATAGTTAGACACTATTGATGAATGGGATACCTGTCAAAGGACTGTCCCTAGGGCTTTCCCACTAATCAGCTCATCGACTTAAGATGAATCACTTGTTCTGAGAGACACACAGCTGGGCCATGTCCACCCTGTTCATCTTTTCAAAGATCTGATATCCTTTAACATTCTGGGATAATGGATTTCTGCACCCATCTGCTCACCGGTGGTGGCAAAGGCCGGGCTTCCAAGCGTTCTTCTGGGCCCACTACCAGAGACGTTGAGTTCCTTGTGGTGTGAATGCGTTTTGTTGGATTCATTGTGCTTTAGTGTCTGCTCTTTGCAGCAGGATTGGTTTATTTTTGTGACCTTTTTAAAGTTCAAAGGTGCATTTGATTAGGAGATGTGTGTAGCTCCAGCCTGCTTGTTCTTGCAGGGTCCGGTCACTGATCTGCAGACACTCAGGAGTCCCGTCTTTGGCCATTCTGAGACCTCTAAGGACTTGCCAGGCCATTCACAGAGTGGTGTATATGTATACGAATATGATAACAATCAGGTTCAGAATGGTCCCGATAATCCCCAGCATGGCCAAGACGCTCTCCTCTTTACTTTCTTTTTCTTGTCCTCCTCTGTCGTCATCATTTCCGCTCGTGATTACCATCTTGGTGGCAAATGTCTTTATCTTCCTCGCCAAGCTAACCTGTAATAGCAAAGATTATTGCTCATAAATATAAGCACAAAAGATTATTGTTTATAAACATCTCCATAACGGGGCAGATCTGCTGGGGATGGTGATTTCACACTTGGGGACTAGATCATGGGTGGGAGTGACAAATCACATGGATCCGTCTTGGGACATCTCACTCTTGGCCATGGGGAAATGGCAGAACACAGCTCATCAATTTCAGGGATGTGTGTGTTCTGACACTGGTATAGAGAGATGAGCCCTGAGGTCCTGCCTGGGTACCATCCGCTTAGTTGAGTGTGTTTTCTCCTAAAGCAGACACTGAGACAGCTGCCTACCAATCAGGAATTTCACATAGTGGGTCCCACCCAGAGTTTTCTTTTCTTTTCTTTTCTTTTTTGCAGTTTTTGACTGGGGCCAGGTTTGAACCCACCATCACCTCCAATATATGGGGCCCGCGCCCTACTCCTTTGAGCCACAGGTGCTGCCTGCCACCCAGAGTTTTCATGAAGAGTGAAACCCACCATGCTGAAGAGCTGGCTGTGGTGTGTGCGGGGCGGGAGGGACAGAACTCAGGGGAGGTGATTTGCGGAAACCACAGAAGTTGATAAGAGGTCTCTGCACAGAGCAGGTGAGGCAGCATCATGACAAACTTTCATAACCCCTAGCAGAAATATATATTGGTACAATTAGTCTGGAAAGTTTCTTGGCATTACCTAGAAAAGTGAAGAGACATACATTCTAACCTGGGTACCTGCTCTCCCACGTGTACACCCTGAAGAAAGCTTTGGTTTGGTGCACCTGGAGACATGGGCAGGAATGCTCCTATGGGCTAAGGAGACCAGGTGAACATACCACTGCAACAGTGAAATGAATGTAGTCACGGCTACATGTGACAACAGGGACAAAACACAGCCACTTAACGGAGAGATGAAGAGCATGTGGCAGAAGAGTAGATACAGTAAAAATTGATTTGTAAAGGCTCAAAAGAGGCAAAACCAAATACTATATTGCTTTAGAGACAGTACTTTGATTCTCATAAAAAGTAAGGCAGCAATTAACACAAAATACGAAGTGGCTTCCCCAGGCAAAAACAGAGTGGGATGCCATTTAGGAGGGGGACCCACAGCCTTCAGATATGTCTCATCCTTTATGCTTTAAATCATTCTTTTAAACTGCACACGTATTTCAGCTGTTATTTTGTACATATTTTGCGACAACCAAAATTTTATTTATTTTTATTTTTATTTTTTTTAGAGACAGAGTCTCACTTTAACGCTGTGTCACAGCTCACAGCAACCTCGAACTCCTGGGCTTCGGCGATTTTCTTGCCTCAGCATCCTGAGTGGCTGGGACTACAGGTGCCTGCCACAATACCCGGCTACTTTTTTGTTGCAGTTTGGCTGGGGCCGGGTTCGAACCTATCACCCTCAGTATATGGGGCTGGTGCCCTACCCACTGAGCCACAGGTGCCTCCCACAACCACAATTTAAAACAATTTTTTTTTTTTTTGAGACAGAGCTTCAAGCTGTCACCCTGGATAGAGTGCTATGCCATCACAGCTCACAGCAACCTCCAACTCTTGGGCTCAAGCGAGTCTTTTGCTTCTGCCTCCTAAGTAGCTGGGACTACAGGCGCCCGCCACAAGGCCTGGCCATTTTTTGGTTGCAGCCGTCATTGTTTGGCAGGCCCAGG
>CAUYON010176535.1:0-24354 GCA_963573935.1 Arctocebus calabarensis
GTTCTCCTCCTCACTCCACACTCGGGACCTGCGTTCTCCTCCTCACTCCACACTCGGGACCTGCGTTCTCCTCCTCACTCCACACTCGGGACCTGCGTTCTCCTCCTCACTCCACACTGGGGACCTGCATTCTCCTCCTCACTCCACACTTGGGACCTGCATTCTCCTCAATCCACACTGAGGACCTGCATTCTCCTCACTCCACACTTGGGACCTGCATTCTCCTCAATCCACACTGGGGAACTGCATTCTCCTCCTCACTCCACACTCGGGACCTGCGTTCTCCTCACTCCACACTCGGGACCTTCATTCTCCTCCTCACTCCACACTCGGGACCTGCATTCTCCTCCTCACTCCACACTCATGACCTGCATTTTTCTCCTCAGACCCAGATGGTAATGTCAGTGTAATTCCTGTCTTCACACCTCATCTGAGTCAGTAACAGGTCTTACCAGCCTTGCCTCTAAAACATGTCCTGAATCCAGATTCTTAGCCCCTTGCCTACCTGTCCTCTGGAGGAATCCATAACTACCTCTTGTCTCCGTTTCCACATTTCCCACTTTGTCAGCTTTCGGCTGTGTCTGGCCCCCAGTGTCTGCACACACAGGGGTCAGAGTGCTACTTTCCACTCATGAATGGAATCGTGTTCCTCTCCTCTAACATCTTCCTCGTGTCTGCCTGTCACTCTTACCTTATAGTCCCAAGTATAGCTGACCTCTGCACAAGCCAGGATCAAGGGCACAGGTGCACCAACACGCATTTGTCCTGACACATAGGTCAGGTTACACACAGGTGTGCTGACACACAGGTGCACTGACATGCAGGTGTGCTGACACGTGAGGTCACACAGCAGGTGCACTGACCCGCAGGTGAGGTCACACACAAATGCACTGACACGCAGGTGTGCTGAGCCACAGGTGAGGTCACACACAGGTGCACTGACATGCAGGTGAAGTCACACACAGTTGCGCTGACATGCAGGTATGCTGACACACAAGTGAGATCACACACAGGTGAGGTCACATACGGGTGCACTGACACACAGGTGAGGTCACATACGGGTGCACTGACACACAGGTGAGGTCACATACGGGTGCACTGACGCACAGGTGAGGTCACATATGGGTGCACTGACGCACAGGTGAGAGGTTACACGCAGGTTAGGTCACATACAGGTATGCTGACATGTGAGGTCACACACAGGTGCAATGACCTGCAGCTGAGGTTACACAGGTGCACTGACACACAGTTGTGCTGACACATAAGTGAGGTCACATGCAGGTGTGCTGCCACGCAGGTAAGGTCACATGCAGGTGTTCTGGCACACAGGTAAGGTCACATGAATGTGTGCTGACGTGTAAGTGAGGTCACACACAGGTGCACTGACGTGCAGGTGCCCTAACGCATACCTCCTCCTTTTCCTCTTCAACCGACTGAATGTGAAGACGACGAGCTCGAGGACTTCACAGCAGTCTGCTCTCACTTGAAGAGTAGCAAATATGTTTTCTCTTCCTTAGAGTTTCCTCAGCAGATTTTTCTTTTTCAGCTTTTCTCTCAGCTATATTGTAAGGCTACAGTGTGTAGTACTTACACTATTGACATTTGGGGGCTGGATGATTAAAAAACACATGATATATTAATTGTGAATTAACTATGTTACTGTGAAGACCTCTTGTCCATAGTAGATTATTCATAGTTACGTTTTCAAAGAGTAATAAATTGTATGAGGGTTTTTGAGTATGTGGGGCGTGTCTGGTGCCTCTGACACTCACACTCTTAGAGGGTCAATGGGACAGGCCTGCCCTGGGTCCCCAGCTCCTCGAGCCTCCGCCTCCCTTCCAGCCTCATCCCCCAGCTCACGGCTCTCTCTTCACAAGGACTTTGCCACTGCTCCGTGGGCTCTGCAGGATAGATTCAGCCTCTAAAACCTCGCCTTGGAACATTCTACCACCACAGTCGTGCCTGGTTTGATCTTTTATTTTGTTCAGGTTTCTGCTCAAAAATCAGCTCCTCAGAGGCTCAATCTAATTATTAGGAAAGTATCACGAGGACCATAGAGAGATATTACCTTATACCCACCAGACCGGCAAGAATTAAGGCATCTTATAACACCAAGCACTAATAAACAATGAACAACTGGAACTCTGCCATCACTTGCGGTGGAAATGTAAGTTGCTACCACCTTTCGGAAGACAATGTGTTAAGGTCATGGGACTTTGGAGACAGACCCCTGTGACCCAGCGATGCTGCTCCTCCCAGTGGGTCTCGGAGAAACCCCTGCACTTGTGCACCAACAGCCACTCACAGCACTGTCTGGTCAACTGTTCAAACAGCATAATGCTGGAGATGGCACAAATACCCACCAACAGGAATGGATGAACTGACTGCCCATTCACCAACACAGCACAGTTCTGCTTTTGAAATGTAGCTGAATGAGCTACGGCTACAGGCAGCAATGTAGAGCAGTGACAAAACTAAACAAGCAAAATTTAACAATATAGACACACCCATAAGGGCTGAACCCTATTTAAAAACAATAGAAAACAAGAGAAAGACAAACAGAACACTGAGGCAGCAGCTGACTCAAGAGCTGGGCGGTAGTGGGTGGCAGAGCCAGGAAATGAGGCTTCCCGCCTCAGGTGGCAGGCTCACAGGGACTCTGTCCTTATGCTTCATGGCTCACGAGCATGTCAGCACGTATAGATTACGTGGGAAGTGGAAAATGTAAATGGCAAGTAATAGCCAAAACCAGGAAGGAAAAAGTCACTGTTGTTTCTAGCCAAAACAAGATGAGGAAAAAGTTCCCGTTTTAGGTCATTTTTTAGTTACTCTTTCCTTGAATACGTATAAAATAGCTACTATACCACTTCTCAGGACTTCATTTTTCTTCACAGCACACATTACTCTCAAAAGTATCTATGTGTGTGTATACACATGCACACTCACACCCACACACTCATT
Source organism: Arctocebus calabarensis (assembly GCA_963573935.1). Lineage (NCBI taxonomy): Eukaryota > Metazoa > Chordata > Mammalia > Primates > Lorisidae > Arctocebus > Arctocebus calabarensis. Next base: position 2,962 of record CAUYON010176535.1, read on the forward strand.
TTCTTTTAAGAGACTTTTAAGTCTCTTTCACTAGAGTATAAACTCTATACCCTTGGTGTCTTGGACAGTCTTATCCACCTCAATATCCCAAGGCCTAGAAGAGGACCTGGCATACAGTAAATATTTATGGGATAAATGAATTAATGGATGAACAGACGGCCTAGAAAACACGAGCAGAGGTATATAAAAGGTTTCATGCTCTGACATCAGACACCCCAGGGTCAAGTCCAGGCTCCCATGAGTCTCGTTAGCTAGGTGACCTTGAGTGAGTCACTTAACCTCACTGGGTCTGAGTTTTCTAATCTATAAAATATGGTAAGGGGTGGTTGTGATGACCGAAGAAAGAATTTAACACTTTGTGAGCATAATATTATTACTATTATCATCATGCAACAACATAATTTCCCCAGAGAAGACATCTTCTCTTGGTGGCTTTGAGCAATTTAAATTCTTTAGGCAATTTTCCTATGACTGGTCTTCTCCACACTCCATTTTAAAACATGGACCAATTTGGAATCTTACAGTTATTTCCCCAGCTTGGTCAGACTAAAGACGTGCCAGGGAAATCGTGTAACCACCAGACTCCCAGGGCGGGCGTGCCATGGAAGCCCACTGTGGAAGTCAGCCAGGTGAGGTGAGCAAATGCAGCACCTGCCGAGAGCTAGCGTGGGAGGCTGGTGTGCACGAGAATTCCAAAAAGTAGGTATATTTTAAGGCGTTTGCAGTTGTGGGATTCAGTAGGTCCTGCAAGGGAGACCACATTGGAACAGTAATTGGCAATTCTTTGGTGTAGATTTGCATGATCAGATGCAATACTTTTTTTTTTTCCAAAACAAAAACACAGAAAGCAAACTCTTTCATACCCTAAAAATTCTCTTATATTTAGTAACAGTCAAATGGCCTTCATTGCTCTGAAACCCATGTGGTCCTCCTAAAACCTATGGCAGCAGCATAGCCTCCCCCGTGGACCACTCTGCGGAAGGAGCAGGAAGTGTCCCTGCCTGATTGGTGGTGAAGGCGTCATGAGAGAAGCCCACCTGTGAGCTGTCTCTGAGCCCACAATTTAAACTTGCATCCTTTTCAATGAAACAATAAGCACTACTACCCCTAGAACCTAGGCTTGCCCTGAATCCCGGGACCTCATACTTTACAAATATCCAAGTTTCTGCACAGCCTGGGAGGTTAGTGGAAGGTTGCTCGCAACATTTTGAGCAGTTTTCTGTCCTGTGCATTATTTTTTTCTACACATCAAATCACATGTGGTTTTTCTTTATCCTTCTAATGAAGGTTGTTTAAAAGGCTGGAGGCCTCGAAGGGGAAGAGAAAGAGATACAACTAGAAACTGCTGACGGACGTGTCCGTCCCTCTGGACGCCTGTGCGACCTCAGCGCCTGCCGCATTTCACAGGGCTCCTTGGAGATGGTTGCTATGATCCCTCAGTGGCCCTGGCTAAAAATCTCCAAAATGTGGATCACTGCCTTTATTCTCTCATCTCCTCTTCATTAGCTGTTTCCACTCACTCGTCATTCATTTCTCAATGAATGCAATCTGCTCAGAATTTTTTATCGCTTTATATTCCATAAGAACAGAATACCCCCATTCTTCTGGTTCCTCTGGAAATGCTTTTATTTAGATGATAACATTTGGCAGCCCATGAGAAATGCCATTTATATTTTTATGTTTCCTAGTTTCCTGAAAGTAAATTATTCATGTGGTAGTCGGCCTGCCTCCCTCCTTTGCCCTGCGCTGGAAAAACTAAACATGGCCGATAAAAACACCCAGCCCGGCGATGGCCTCTGTTGCTTATGTAACAGACTCGTGGTTCAGAAAATCTCGATTAATTTTTAAATGTATGCAACTTTTATATTTCCCTTCTTTACTGAAGTCAATGTAAATATACTTTTATTTGATTCTACACTATTTACATTCAGACATCTAAATTATTTCATGATGGAAGATTCTTATAAATACACAAGAGGAAAAAGAACTTAAGATGCTGAGTAGACAGAAATGAAGTCTGATTTTCCGACAGTCAGAGAAAGCTTAGCGGCAACGTCCAAAAACAATTCTAGCATCCTCCTAGCCAGGCGAGACTCTGCTGAAATCCAGAACTCAAATGTAAACTACAAAACAGAGCTCTGCTGGGAGTTTTCAAAGTTCTAATTATGTAGAACTGCTGAACAGAGAACACATTTAGAAGAAAAAACGGAAAAAATAGTAAATGAATCATAGGGAATGGTTTGTAGACAGAAAGTTGTAGAGGTTTCCGAAAGCTCCCACATTTTTAGAAAAGAGGCACAAGTCAGACACAAATACCAAAATTTAAATCTGCTAAGGAGGGCATGCCTATAAGGTAATGGGAACCAGCAGAAACACCAGGTGGGGACTTTCTTTTATACAACCAAAGAGTGAGAGAATGCAAATCCCACTTTGTTCAGGTAGGGAAAAAATCATGCTACCTGAATATACATTCAGTAGCATACGCTACTTTCTTCTTCTTCTTCTCCCCCCCCCCTTTTTTTTTTTTTGAGACAGCTCCACTCTGTTGCCCAGGCCAGAGTGCATCGTGTGATACCCAGGCATCCTAGCTTAGTAGCCTCAAACTCTTGGGCTCAAGTGATCCTCCTGCCTCAGCCTCCTGAGAAGCTAGGGCTATAGGCGCCTACCACTATGCCTGGCTAGTTTTTCTATTTTTAGTAGAGATGGGGTATCACTCTTGCTGAGGCTGGTCTCGAGCTCCTGAGCCCAAAGGATCCTCCCAAAGTGCTGGGATTACAGGAGGGAGCCACCGTGCACAGCACTAATTCTTATTTTTAACAATATTAAACTTTACTAGTAGATATAGTTAAATACCAGAAATTATTCTTCTGAGCCCACTTAAAACATTTCCTTAAGGTATAAGTTAGTGAATAAAGTGAGGTCACTAAAACCATGCAGGGACTGACAACCAGCTAGGATTCAATCGACAAAACTTACTGAGTATTTATCTTTTTTTTAAACAGGCCTCTGGTTGGCATATGGGACAGAAAAGTGAGTAAGAGCTGAGAGCTGGTCTCAACAACCTTTAAGGATTCGGTAGGAAAGGCTAAACAGATAATGACAGTGTGATAAGGACAGAGACTGGAGACATCAAAGTCTTCACAAAGGAACAAGTGACAGGTATGAAAACAGCTTTATGAGAGTTGCAGGGTCACTGCTCTGCAGGCCAGACTCATTACTGTTGCTACAAAAGTACCGCTCATACAAAGACGAACTTTGCTCCCGGGAGCTTACTGTCTAGCACAGAGGGCAGATAAGGAAAAAATAATAAACAGTGTTTCTCAAACTACTGGTGATAAAGGACCAGGCACAGACAGCTCCTTTTGTAAATTGTTTTAAGACTAGAAAAATGAAATAAAAAGTAATAGCATAAAAATGCAAGCCCTAATTACTATGATTACATTCCAGAGATGTAAAATTACTTTGTCAAATTGCTATACAGTTCCTAAATACTGACCTTCAATTTTGTATGTGTTTATTTCATGGAAGACTAGTGATATATGTTGCAATCCCTGAATACATACTGCAATAAAGTATCACAGGTGCTAAAATAAAAGTAAATATGCTGTCATCATATAGGGTGAGAGAATCAGTTTATGGAGACAGGGATAGAGTTAATCTAAGGAAAAGCTTTGCACAAAATGTGACCCTTGCACTGTGTCATAAAAAAAAAAAAAAGTAGAGGGCTCACACCTGTAATCCTAACACTCTGGGAGGCCGAGGCTGGTGGCTCACCTGAGCTCAGGAGTTCAAGACCAGACTGAGCCAGACTGAGATCCTGTCTCTAAAAATAGCCAGGCATTGTGGCAAGCACTGGTAGTTCCAGCTACTTGGGAGGCTGAGGCAAGAGAATCACTTGAGCCCAAGAGTTTGAGGATGCTGTGAGCTGTGATGCTACAGCACTCTACTGACTCCGTCTCAAAAAAAAAAGTGGGAAATGATTTGTCAGATAATTGTGGTGAAGGGCAGAGGAGGAGCATTCCAGGTATATAGGCAAAAAGCCTATAAGTAAACCTTTAAATGGTTCCATTTTGTGAAGGCAAGTTTAAAGTGTTTTGTGAGTTAGAAAGGAAAAAATCCTGGATAGAACTCCATATGTGGCTTAGAACCTAATCAAGTAAAAGTGAGGCAGGTCTGCAAACAGATACTGTATATCTTGGGATTTTCCAGGCTACTCCCTTAAGATGATTAACTGCCTCCAAATGGTCTATTAAAGGATCAAGCCTTTAAACTGCTTATTTCCCCCAAATCTTGTTTTGTGGTTTTATTTTTGATTGTTTAGCATAAGAATAACTTTAGTGAAGTAGTTATCAGTTAAGCTGGTTAAACCATAGCCCATAAGGATAGCTTTACATAATGTTAGTAAAGTGGTTATCAGTTAATCCGATTTATCCATAGGCCCATAAGTACCAGGCAGGAAGAGGCCTGGGGCCAGGTTTAAGTCATATGTTCATTGATTAAATCATAAGATTAAGTTATGTGTTTGTTGACTAAGTTATGTGCCTATACAAGCTTCAGTGGAAGAAATAAACGTGCTGTTTGCCTGAGCGAGCTTTCAGCCTCCCTATTCCCTGACATCTCACCGCAGCCTCAACCTCTGCGGAAACGCCCACGCAAGAAACATTCACACAACACAGGTAGGAGGAATAAAGCACAGAGGTAAGAAAAGCAAGAATTTCTGTGTAATTACATAATAAGAAGAGGAGGCATGAAGGAGGGCCGTGTAAGCCAAATATGGACCTTGTGTGTGCAGCAGCCCTCCCATTTGGTCAAATTTCATAAGGATTGAGGAAGCAGCTGAGGGCGCCTCTGGGCATTGACAACAACTGCGGTGGGACCCAGGAGCAAATGTCCCTCCCGGGGGGCTCACTAGGTTCTGCCTCTTCCTGACCCATGGTGCAGGTCCTCAGGGCCTCGAAGGGGCAATGACAGGCTCCTGAAATGCTGGAGAAAAGTCCCTATCACGCCAGAACTTCAGGGACGGGCTGGGGCTTATGTCTCTCCTTTTTTGTTTTCGTTTTTGTTTTGCCGTCTCATCTTGTACAACGGCGTAGCAGTGAAGGGTTTGGGCTCCGTCTCGTGCTGACTTCCACTGGCTCCATGACCGTGGGAGAATTACTTGCCCTTCCAGTTTCCACCCCCTGGGACAGGGACAGTGACAGCTCCTGCATCTCACAGGACGGCTGAGCCCTGCGGATTGAGAGCTAATCCCGCAGGATTCGCCAAGCACTCCGCGCAGGGCCTGGCTCTCAGCAGGTGATCAGACGCATCCCTGAGTTAGGAGGATCATTCATAGATGACAGAACATGGAAATGGATTGACACAGAATCTTCCTACTATTCCCCCTCCCCGGCGTCATTCAAGTATCCAACAGTAGGAGCCGGCGGGCTCCCTCGCTTCGCACCGCACACATCACCTCTATTCCCCGACGTGCTGTAAACGTGAACACCGAAGGTGGAGAAAGCAGAGCCAGGGAGAGGCTCTGGAGGTGAAAGGACTGCAGAAAATCCGTGGAGGAGCACACCCTGGCCTGGGCCCGGCTGAGCCAGCCCCCGAAGTAGAACCAGCAGTTGGGGTTCGAGCAAGGCAGGCTCCTCGGTGAGAGGAAGCCAGAATGAGACGACCTTCACCAGGCTTTCCTAAAACATCTCCGCCTCCTGGGATGTGAAGTAATCAGAGAAACGCTTACATACTTTACATGGGAGCCGGCTGTCGGGGATTCAGCGAGAGTCGAGAACAACTGGGGACGAGACGGCGCTTCACACAAACGCTGAGAAGGGGACCAGTGACTTGGGGAGAGTTCATCTTAATTTAGCAGTGCAGGGACACAAGTGGCCAGATCCAGTGAGGCCTCTTCAGAAGAGACCAGCTTGGGCGCAGCGTCTAGACAAACCACTGCCACACCCCGGTGGGACACGGGCTCCCCAAGGCGAAAATGCGCAGACCAGCGGGGACTGCGAGAGCCAGAGTTCTCAGACACTGCGCAAGGGCACTAAGTTACCACGGTTTTATTTTTCTCACACTTCCAGTTTGCTGTTTCTGAGACTACTCCTTTCACTGTGTTCTCCAAATGCTTCCACGGCTTCCCCTGGAGGGGTCAGGCCACACGGAGGGTCTCCTCAGACTGCCCGTGGTGACCTTTCCTCTGCTCCCACCTCCCAAAAGCACCATCCCTTAAAGGTGAAATATGATGTTGGTTTTACTGTTACCCGCAGGGAATAAATGCAAGAGATAAAACGTTACTACGGGGCATGGCTGTAGCTCAAAGGAGTAGGGCGCTAGCCCTATATGCTGGAGGTGGCAGGTTCAAACCCAGCCCTGGCCAAAAACTGCAAAAAAAAACATTACTGTGGCACCTATCCCATGGCCAGCTAACATCTCCACCCCACGTTCGCCCACTGTCTTACAGACATTACTGAATTACTACTGTGAGTTTCCAACATCTCCTCCCAAAGTAAGAATTTCAATGGGTTTCAAAATACCTATGTGTTACTGCCCCTGGAAAGAGGCAGGCGGGCAGACTCAGTGCCGGCAAGTTCAAAATGGGTCCCAAGTGGGTGGGAAGGAAGTTGGGGTGCCCTGTGTTACTTGGGGATGCGAAGTTTATTTAAGAGTTGAGTGGAGTTGGAAGGATAGTCAGTGCATGGAAATAAAGTGGTAGGAATAAACCCAGAAGAGAAGGCACAGGCAGATCAGGTAAAATAATTCAGCTGGCAGAGAGACGGGGGCGAGCGGCCCCCTGGTCATCACACCCATGGTGAGAGGCACCGGCTCAGCAGGGACCATCTCGCCAGAATGGTAACTCTTGAGTTGTCAAGTTGGGTTTTGGACTTAACCTTGCTCCAAGTCATTCAATCATTCAGGCAAATGTTTATAAAACAGCTGATTTTTTAGTACTACATTTGACTCTCTGGAGTAACAGAGGGCATAGACCCTTTCTTACAGAAACTTACACTCTGACGGCCACCTTTATGGGTCCCCATGGCGAGCCCATAGTATCCAACGATTTAACCAAGTAGTGCTCTGGGTGTTTCTATGACAGTACTTTGTAGGTATGGTTGGTATTGCTCACCAGCTGACTTCAAATAGTGTAGACTAATGTGGCTGGGCCTCATTCAAGTTAGCTGAAACGCCTCAACATCAAAACCTGCAGAGAGAAAAATCCTGTCTCAAGACTGTAACAATGACTCCTGCTGAGTTTCTGGAGATGTTGGGTTGCTGAAATATATCCTATTGGTTCTGTTTCTCTAAAGGATCCCGATTAATACACACTCTTATCAGCAACTAGGAAACAGGAAGAACAAATTGGTTCAAAGATGCCTTATAAAGTAATGCCCAAGGGTACACAGGCACTCAGACAATTCCACCATGCAGTATAATTACTACCGTGGAGCGCTGGGCAGTAGGACTCAGAAAAAGTGCCTCTATTTGCCCAATCACAGTCAGGAACGCCCGAGACTGGGACGGAGGATACGTTGGCAACATGCTACATGGAGATGGAAGAGCATTTAAATTAAAAAGAGATATTAGAATGCAAAGTGCACCAGTTGGAGCATGAGGACAAAGGATGGGATGGCTGGGATGGCTGGAGTGAAGGCGGCGGGAGAGACGAAGGCGGCGGCAAGGGCGGCACCAGGCAGGAAGGGCCGGTCTGCGCCTGAGACGGATGTTGAGACCTGGAGGACAGGGCCAAATTGTTCAATGCCCTCAAGAAGTCCATGGCTGTCAGATTAGCTTCTGTTGATTCCACCAATGCATAAATAAATACGACTGGATTATCTTAAGATTCTTATTGTGAAGCTATGAAGTCAAAGGCCAAGTAGAATGATTTGAGCGGCGTGGGAGAATGCGAGATCAAGCCCTGAAAATCAGTTTCATTTCTATTTGCCAACAGGGAACGATCTGAAAATAAAATTCAGACGCCAGTTTACCTAATAAATGCAATCAGTGTAACCTGGTTTCTGGTACCCTCAATGAATCCCCAACAATAAATTAAAAAAAAAAAATAAGATGCTGAATTAAAATTCAGATGACAGTCCTATCACAAGATAATGTAGCAAAATTAATAAAATACCAGGAAAAACATTAACGAAATCAGTCCATCATACACAGCAACAATACAGAACACGATTGAAGCATATGACGATTCAGGTGAACGGGAAGACTTGTCCTGGTCCTGGATAGAGCAGCTTGACGTTGGCAGGAAGGCCCTGGTCTCCAAACTGACCGGTAGACTCAGTGCGACCCCTACCCAAATCTCAGCCAATCTGATTTTTTGCAAAAATTGGCAGGTCAATTTCCAAAATTCATATGTAAATGCAGAAATCCAGGATGGAAAAGAACAAAATTGGAGGACTCACACTTCAAAAATTACTACAAAGCTATGGTAATTGAGGCAGGATAGTCTAAGCTTAAGATAGAAACAAAATGTCAATATACATCAGTGGAATAGAGCTGAGAGTCTAGATATGAACCCGCAACTAGGGCATCAAGACGGTTCAATGGGGGTGAAGAATATCTTTTTATACATTGAGCTGTACAAACTGAATATTCCAATAAAAAAACTAATATGGTCCTCTCCTTCATACCTTACACAAAAACCAACACAAAATTCATCTGTGGCTAAAATAAAAAAATCAGATATTAACCAATGTTAGCGAGCATTCAGAGAAACCAACAACCTCATATATCAGGGGTGGTTCCAGAAAATAGCTCAGCAGTTCCTCAGAACACTACATTCCACTCTTCTTATGTGTTTAAGAGAATGGGACGCTTATTGCCCCTGTAAAAACACGCACACAAATGTTCACAGTAGCACCATTCTTTCATGAATGAGATGACAGCCTCATTTACAGTATTATGTACCAAATAATAGTACTAGTGAAAAAATAGAAACAGCCCAAATGTCCATCCACTGATTCATGGATAAACAAAGTGTGGTACATCCACACAGCGGAATATTATTCAGCTGCAGAAAGGAATGAGGCATTGACGCCCACTCCCCCAAGAAGGGGCTGGGAATCACCCAGGGAAGGAGCTCGCCTGCTTCTGTTTCTGTGAAATGCCCAGAAGGGCCGCTCCACAGAGACGGCAGAGGACCGAGCGCTGGGGGCTGGGTGGAGAGCGCCGGAATCCAGGTGAGCAGCTACAAGGACGCACAGCACTCTCCCCAGGCAGAGGGAGACTGACGTGACTGCGAAGAGGCAAGGGGTTTCTCTTAGGATGTGGAGATGTTCTAGAATTAGATCGTAGGAGGTTGCACAGTTCTGTGAATCTACGAAAACCACCGGAACTTTTTAAACGTGTGGTTTCATGGTGTATGGCATATCTCTCAATTAAGCTGTAAACCGAGAAGAGGGAAGCAGGGGGATGATTCAGCTGATTCAAATAGAAAATCTTTCTGTTTAGTTTTGTTTTTGAGACAGAATCTCACTTGGTCATCCTGGGTAGAGTGCCCTAGTGTCACAGCTCACAGCAACCTCAAACTCCTGGGCTCAAGCGATCCTCCTGCCTCAGCCTCCCACATAGGTAGGACTGTAGGTGCCCACCACAACACCTGGCTAAGTTTTTTATTTTTAATAGAGATGGGGTCTTGTTTGTATGTTCTTACTGGCTCTGGTCTCAAATTCCTGAACTCAGGCAATCCTCCAGCCTCTGCCTCCTGGAGTGCCAGGATAACAGGTGTGAACTACCTAGCTTGGTCTAAATAGAAAATCTTTTCAAAATAAAGAAGATGTGACCAGGTGCAGTGGCTCATGCCTGTAATCCCAGCACTCTGGGAGCCTGAAGTGTGTGGATTGCTTGAGCTCAGGAAGTCTTAAGAGTGGACCCCAGCTGTACTAAAAATAGAAAAACCAGCTGGGCATCAGGGTGGGTGCCCGTAGCCCCAGTTTCTTGGCAGGAGGATCATTTGAGCCCAAGAGTTTGAGGTTGCTGGGAGCTATGACACCGCTGCATTCTACCCAGGGTGACTGAGTGAGACTTTGTTTCAAAAATAAATAAATAAACAAATAAACAGATAATGTGATAAGAAAAGGTAAGACACTACCTAACTGACCACACCGCATGATCAGCCCTGCACAGATAAACCAGTAACTCAACCTCCCAGGAATTTGATTTGGGCAGAGTCGCACACATGACTTACTTTAAGGAAAGCATCCAGAGCCACTGCCCTTGAGTGCTGGTGACTTTGCTCCCCAGAGCTACCCTGCGTCCTGGTTGTTTAAGGCAGGAGCTCAGAAACCAAATAGGGCTCGCTGACCTGCTGAGCTGAAGCCTCAGGTGCCTCAGGCCCTCCCACCCCCACGCCCGGCTCTCTCCAAGCACAGGTCTCTCTCTGCCTAACCTCCAGACCCACCCAGGAGAACAACTGTTTTTCTTCCCTTCCCAGTAAGACCAAGAAGGCAGCCACACCAGAACAAGCCCCTTCCACAGTCAGAGAGAGCCGTTCACAGATGAGCCTCTGCTCCTGGATCCATTCATTCTCCCTGGAATCAATCCTTTGTTGCCTCTCAACAAAATTCTTCTTCTCTTCCCTCCTATAACCTGTTTTGCCAGGATGGAATATAAGAATTCCCAGATTCACCTGTGTATTAAGTAAACCTACATGCCTTTTCGCCAATTAATCTGCCTTTTGTGAGCTCATTTTTTGGCCAGGTGAAAGTTTCCCTTGGCCCCTACCTTCAACTCTCCTCCAATTATTTTTGCTGTTTTCCATTATTAGAATCCTATAATTCCAACATAGTCTCTTCTCCCTTTAGTCATCTCCAGTCAGTTTCTGCTGGGAAGAGATAAATTGTTTCAGATAATTAAGGCAGTACCATGAGATTTGCCGAGCAAAGTGCCGGAGATAAACTTCCCTAAGAACTTCCATACAAAATAAATATTCCTTTAGGGGCCTACCTCCTGACCCTGATAGATTACTGTAACAAATTGTTGTTCTGCATAATATTACGAGGCAGAGACAAGGAGATTTTTTTCCCCTTGGCAACATGATGTTCTTAATGGTGTGCATTTAAGCAAACCATATACGTTTAGAGAGATGTAAATATCGTTACATCTATAATACTTTTAAAAGGGGGTGAGTCCACTTCCCATATTTTACTGATGATAAATTTTACAGACCTAAACAGTCTTTCTCAAATTTGAATATTAGATGGAGTTAAGACAGAGCAGGGACCCCTCTTAGGGGCCTGCTAGGCCCCCAAACATGGAAATAAAGGAACAATCTCTAGTCCCTTTAAGAGAAATTCTAGGGACTAGGCTAGGCTTAAAATGCAAATGAACAACCTGATAAAGAGAAGGTAGTGACAACAGTCTCCCACCAGAGTCACAGAGACTGAAAGATGACCTCTTCTTATGTTGTTTTCAGAAACCCCCGCCAGGTGGAAGGTATAGAGAAGGGAAACTGAGGACTGGACTCCAAAGCTGTTCTTGGTTCTAAAGTTCTGAGGGGCCAAAGGGAGTTGCAACCACAGGCCCTACCAACCATTCATTTTCCCGACCCCAAGTTTTTTTTTTTTTTTTTGCCATTTTATTTTTGTGTGTACACATTTGCTTAAAATTAGTGAATTTCTAGGCCAGGTTCAGGTAATTGAAGGGACTTTATAAGTAGTTTGTATGGTCTAGAATCCAAGGTATGCTGTAAGCACAGTCTGGAGCAAAATTGGAAATAACATCTTTCTAAAGACAGGCTTAGAAATTCTAATCCAGTATGTTAAGATATTTCCTTTTTCTGGCAGCAGAGCTGACTGATACCTGGCTGTAAGGCCAGCATTCGCTGGTATAGCCAAAAAACAGGATGTGGACCACCAAAAACAAGACCAGTTAGTCCCCTCCGGGTTACAGTACAGGTTTCACACTTCAGTTCACCTGTAGTCAAAGGTAAAGTTACAACACTTCTGTAAGCTGTACCTGTTGTCAGAAACGGAAGTACTGCCATTGGTAACCAGCAGCAATACGAGCTTTTGTCACATTCAACATGTGTCGAAAAAGACTGTTTGGTATTAGGCCACAAAGAGCAGCATTAAGTCCAATATATACCGATCCATGTTCAAGTAAATCCCTTTCTGTTTCTGGAAGCTGGTTAATTTTTGTGGTTATGATAATGAAATGTGTTTGGTTTTCCTTAGTATCATCTGGTTTATGATTTTCCATCTGGAGCCTTATGCCCTCCTTCTTTCAAGAACCGCTGCTGACCCCAAGTTTTGAGAAAAGGCCTTGCTTCCTTCACCAAGTGCTTATCAAGGAAATCTGGGAATCTTCCCATCACCTGGAAGGCCCTGTTTCAAGATATCCCAACATATTGGACCAAACCGATGTGCAACCCCCATGCTTACACCTTCCATGTACTGATCTGGAATTTTGCGTACGACTTCCACTTTCCTGTCTTTCCATTTTCCTGTACTCCTGTCTTTAAAAACCTTACATATAAGCCGTGGGGAGTTCGAGTTTTAAGTGTTAGCTGTCCTTTCTCGTCTCTGCAGGGTACAATGAACGCCCCTCTCTCAACTACACTTGCTGCCATGTCTGGCTACACTGGGTGCCAGGGTCCCAGTAACATCTTTTACTATTAGAGTCCTGAGAAATAATTCTAAAAACCTTACATTGAGAAATCCTGTATAATAGTTATTATGATTGTTACTTGGTGCCAATTTAATTGCAAACACAAAGTAAATGTCACTGGAAACAATCCAGTGTCCACAGTGGGTGAATGGATAAACAAATTCAAGTCCATGCAATGGATAATACTTAGCAGTTACCAGATATGAACCATGGGCTCATGTTATAGGCAATGAACCTCAAAAGGGGAATGCTAGGTGAGAAAAGCTGGATGCAAAATACTACTTGCTGTTTCATTCCATTTTTAGGAAATGTCTAGAAAAGGCAACTTTGTAGAGACAGGCAGCAGACCATTGGTTGCTGAGGGCTGGGCTGAGATTGGGGATTAACTGTATACAAGGATGGGGCAACACTTTGGGTGTTGGAAATGTGTTAAGCCTGGATTGCAGTAATGGCTAACTACTGTCTAATTTCACTGAAAGTCCTGAAATGTGCACTCACAATGTGTGCATTGTGTGGTAGGTAAATCACAGCTGAATAAAAGTTCAGGTTTTTTTTTTGTTAGTTTGTTTTTGGTTGGTTAGGTTTTTTTAAAAAGCAAATCTGAGGGCAACAGTCTGTCTGGAGGTCATCACCAGGTAATCAAAATATGCCTTTTTAAGGTCACAGAGAAAACATTAAAAATACGAATATTGCTGTTTCTATAGAATTCAGAGACCTCTGGGGATGCTGTCTCTCAGATTGCAGTGTGGGATGTTGAGGGAAAATTGCCCCCAAGGGACAAGGCGGTCTTAGGGGACCTAAGTAGCCTTACCCTTTTGCAAACAAAAAGAAAAAAACAAACCAAATTATCTCATATTCAATACTCATTTTAAAGATAATCTCCTTGTCTTTTCTGACATTTATCATTATATCCCTTTATTATAAAATGAAAACTGTAAAAATATATGTTTTTAGGAATGACCTGCTGCCTTTCTACAAACTTTTTTCTTTTCCTTTCCTTTTCTTTTTCAGCCTGTCAGCTGCATGAACCCCTCCTCCTGCTTCTTCTAGTAAACCCCGTGGACCCCTCTCTCCTGGTTATAATACTAACCGTTCGCCTATTGTTAAGTAGTAAAACTAGGTTTCCCGGGTGTTGTTTTCCTTCCTGTTTTATTCTGGTGTCTTTGTTCTCAGTATAGATTGTATTAATTTTGACACAATTTAACCTATCAGCTTTCTCAGTTGTTCATTCTGTATTCCAAGGCTGTAAGTGATCGTTCCTCCACGGGTCTGGTTGACTCTGACTTCTGAGACACGGGGCACTGTGTGCACATCCTGAAGGCTCGGGCGTGTGTCTCTGCAACCCCTAATGATGGCTCTTTGCTGTGCAGAAGGGCTTCCTGAGCTGTGTCACAGTATCTGTCCCTCCAACAGCCGCCCAGGGCCATAGGGGCTGGCTCCTCCCATGTTGCCCTGCCACCTGCTCTTTTCTCTCTCAGCTTATAGCCAGCAGCCTCCCTGTCAGGAGCAGGACTCCACTGTTGTGTGAATTAGGAAGCTGACGGATGAAACCTGCTGGTTCAGAGCTGTGTGCAAATCAAGACCATCGAGGTTTTGAGCTTGTAGGCTCCCCAGGATGTTATTTCTGCACGTATTGGCTTTTTCGAGGACGCTGGTCCCTGACTGCACTTCGTAGTGGGCCCTGCCATCCTGCTGTGCGGGGCTGGGACTCTACCCGGCTCAGCTCTCATCAACTAAGCTCTCACACAGCTCAAACAGAAGGGTGGCTCAGTCGTCAGATAACCTGGACACCCGTGGCCGCTACCCCTCCTGTGCCCAAAGCAGACTGCGATAAATGATCGTAAGGTTTGGTTTTTAACTGAACACAGCTTCAGAATTCTTGTTGGCAGCCCTTTACTGAGACACCAACAGAATCAGAATTGTCACTTAAGGTGAAACCTAGACCCATGGCCCAAAGCAAGAGCCCCCAGATATTTCTGATTGCAAACTAGAGCTATTTTCCTAATTTTTATAATCCAGTTAATTATGTTTAAAATACATGATGCTAGGCTGGATATGGTGGCTCAGGCCTGTGATCCTAGTACTCTGGGAGTCTGAGGCAGGAGTTTTGCCTGAGCTCAGGAGTACAAGACCAGCCTGAGCAAGAGCAAAAGCCTGTCTCTACTAAAAATAGAAAAATTGGCCGGTCATTGTGGCAGATGCCTGTAGTCCCAGCTACTTGCAAGACTTGAGGCAAGAGGATCACTCAAGCCCAAGAGTTTGAGGTTGCTGTGAGCTATGAGGCCACAGCACTCTAACCAGGGTGATGAAGAAAGACGATCTAAAAAATAAATAAATAAAAAATAATAAAAAAATAAATAATAGAAAAACTAGCTGGGAATCATGGCAGGTGCCTGTGGTCCCAGCTACTCAGGAGGCTGAGGCAGCAGGATCATTTAAGCCCAAGAGTATTAGGTTGCTGTGAGCTATGACACCATTGTGCTCTACCCAGGGTGACAGATTGAGACCCTGTCTTAAAAAATACACAATGCTATACAAGTCTCTCTGGAAGGAACTGGAAGCACTATTTGCTTTGGGGGGAGGCTAGTAGGCAGTAGGGGTAAAAGGGAAGCTTTTCACTCTAATTTTTAATCCCTTCTGGATTTTGAACATTTGACTGTATTACTTTGTCAAAATAAATAAAATCTTTTTAACAACTGCATAATGTAAGTGAAACTTAGCAGGGCATATCAGAAGTCAAATGATCAGGGCTGTGCCACCTGCAGGCCTACCCTGGGTGGAGAGAACAAACCTGGTTCTTGGTTTCCATCCTCCATGTCTGACTTCTACTTCATGGTCTCTACAATGCTGCTTCAGTTCCTGCCATCACATCCACATTCCCATCATAGACAATGGAGAGAAGAGAGCACTATTCTTCTAAGGACACAACACAGGACTTACACATGACATTTCTGTTCATATCCTAGTGGCCAGGCCCTCTTCACACAACCACATACAACTGCAAGGGAATAAGAGACTAGCTAGGAGGTGTGTGTTCAGCTAGCCTTGTGGAGTTGTACCACCGAAGGAGGAGGAGCACAGGTGTTGGTGTGCAAACAAATGTGACCGTCTCAGCTGCACTTAATACAAATTTCAGGGTAGAAGTTATCTCTAGTGAAAGAGAAGAGAATGCATTCCAGGGGGTTGAGGAGTATCAACAAAATTTAATTTCTTGTTTTATTTTTTTTTTTATTGTTTAGGATTCATTGAGGATATAAAGAATTAGTTTACACCAATTGTACTTGTTACATAAAGTACCTCCAAAATTTAATTTCTTAAGCCAAGTGACTATAGCATGGAGTTTATTTTCTCCATCTTATTTCTTTATATATAATGTATATATATGTAGTATGAAAGTATTAATTATGTGTATTTCAGAATTTATTTATTTTTTAGACAGAGTCTCACTCTGTTGTCCTGGGTAGAGTGCTGTGGGATCACAGCTCACAGCAACCTGAAACTCTCAGGTTCAAGCAATCCTCTTGCCTCAGCCACCTGAGTAGCTGGGACTACAGGCACCTGCCACAAAGTCCAGTTAATTGTTCTACTTTAGTAGAGATGGGGTCTTGCTCTTTCTCAGGCTAGTCTTGAACTCCTGAGTTCAAGCAATCCACCCACCTTGGCCTCCCAGAATGCTGGGATTACAGGTGTGAGCCACCATGCCTGGCACACTTCGCAATTTAAAAAATGAATATTAGGCGGCGCCTGTGGCTCAGCAAGTAGGGCGCCAGCCCCACATACCGAGGGCTGCGGGTTCAAACCCACCCCGGCTGAACTGCATCAAAAATTAGCCGGGCGCTGTGGTGGGCGCCTGTATATCCCAGCTACTTGGGAGGCTGAGGCAAGAGAATCGCTGAAGCCCAAGAGCTGGAGGTTGCCATGAGCTGTGACTCCATAGCACTCTACTGAGGGTGATAGACTCTGTCTCCACAAAAAAAAAAAAAAAATGAATATTAGAGTGGGTGAAGCTGATTATGGTTACACGGGACTCATTATACTATTTCTCTACTTTTGAGTATGCTTGGAGTTTTTCAAAATAAAAAAATGTTTACACACATATATCTATAATAGTTTCATCTGAATATGTGTGTATTACATATAGACGTCATCTTTATTAAAAAATACTTTGTAAAAATTATCATCCTATGTGCTGGCTTAGGTTATACTTATAAGAAAATAAAGGACTGTGGTATCCTTAAAATACGTGTAACCTAGTGGGAAGGTCATGACTAAAACAACAGACGGGACCGAGTGACAGAGTGACAAGCACACACGTGGTCCAGCGGAAGTGGAGACCAGTTCAGTTAAGCTCAGAAGAATAAAGTTGCCATGATCCTAGGAAATGAGCAAGTGTGACAAAAATAGTGAGTCCTTGATCAGAATAATAATAAACATGAGGCTGGCCGAGGTGGATAGATGACTTGTAATCCCAGCACTCTGAGAGGCCAAGGTGGATGGATTACCTGAGATCATGAGTTAGAGACCAGCCTGAGCTAGAGCAAGACCTCGTCTCTAGAAATAGCCGGGCGTTGAGGCGGGCACCTGTAGTTCCAGCTACTTGGGAGGCTGAGGCAAGAGGATCACTTGTGCCCAACACCTGGAGGATGCTGTGAGCTATAACGTCACTGCACTCTACGGGGGGTGACAAAGTGAGACTCTGTCTCAAAAATAATAATAATAATAAACGTGCAAACTAACTTTAAGCAGATTTGTGCAGATTGCTTCCTGCAGCAACTTGGCTGCATTGCACCCCATTCTGGTTCATCATTTTAGGGAGGACTTTGGAAAAGACGCTTAGCCCCCGCAGGGGCAGGAGGGCACGGTGGTTACTGGCACCTGCAGTTGGCCACGCAGACTTGGATCCCTGTTCCATGGTCTGCAGACCGTGTGGCCCAAGACACCTAGAGATCCAGCTGCCTGCTGTCTTTGTGCTACAGTTTCCTCACCTGCAAAATCAGGTGGCACCCACCTACTAGAGACAGCTGCAAGGTTAATGCTGCTCTTGAGACCTGCCCAGAGAGACACAGAGAACATTCCTACAGCCCTTGCCATTACTGTAGTTTGTAGCTGCCTTTTCCAGGGCTCTTTGAAAATGAGCTCATTCATTTACTTTCCCCTCAAATTCATTGGATTGTGGAGGTTACTTTAGATAAACTACAGATCTGAACTTTTGTGAACTCTTGATTTTTCGAACACCATAAAGACCCAAACAAGGTATGTTTTCAATCTAAATTCAGCAAGCTACCAATCCTTGGTTAAAACTTTTATGAAGAACAATGTTAGGTGACTTATTGCATAAAGATAATGTTAAAATAAACTTCAGCAACTTACGGGGGTTTACGTAATTCTAATTTAGAGTTCAAGGGCTGAGCAAGAACAAGCAGGAAGAAGTGGCGCTGTGCTGTGACAAAGGGGGGTTTGCTCAGCCTTACAGCATAAGTGCAGTGCAGACCACAGGGAAGGGGCCAGGGGGCCAGCTCGGCGACAGTGTCCCACACCGAGCCCAGACAGTGCCACCAAACCAGGGGCGTTCACATTTTGGAGAAGTGGGGAAAATAAACTTACATAAGCATGAGACTAGAGTGTGGCTGGCCCGTTTTTTTCTGTAACAGTTTACCTATTGTTGGAGTAATTCGTCCCGGGCTTCCTCATCACTCAGCCGTATTTGGAATAGCGCTTTGGAGGAGCAGCTCCGAGATCTGTCCAGGGCAAGACCCTTTAACCACATTCATCTCTGAATCCTTAGCATCTAGACAGTAACTGGCACCCATGTTTTCAAATGCCTGGCAAAAAACAACAGCCCAAACCGGCAGGCCACAGCTGTCTCCAATTTAGGAAAACAGAAAGGGCAAGCGTGTAGTGAAGAGTTCACAGTCTATAAACATCCTCAAACAGACGCGTCTCGGCACCACAGGCCTGTTATCTTTAAGCCTCTTCCTTAGTCTGATTTCTTACTTAGGCTTGACAGTGCAAAAACTCATAATAAGAACGTGTCTTTGTAATATAGTTTGTCTATTTACCTGTCTATCTACTTGAAACAGGGTCTCCCTCTATCACATGGGCTAGAGTGCCCTGGCCTCATCACAGTTCACAGCAACCTTGACTTCCTGGGGTCAAGTGATCCTCCTGCCTCCGCCTCCTAAGTAGCTGGGACAACATGCAGGTACCGCCACACCCAGAGAAATTTTCCGTTTTTTTGTAGAGATGGGGTCTTACTCATGCTCAGGCTGGCCTAGAACTCCTGGCCTCAAGCAATCCTTACCTCTAGGTAAAAAGTGTTGGAATTATGGGCATGAACTACGGTGCCTGGTCTCAGTTTATTTCTAATTAGGAAAGAAAACACAGGGGAATGGATATACGAAGCACTCCCTAGTCTGTAACTGCAGACGCAGACCTACTGTTACCACCACCCTGACTTGCCGAACAAGAGGGGAAATGGACCCCTGGGGGTGTCAGGGCATCCTCGTAGGTTCTCCAACCTGCCTCCCAATCCCCAAAATAAAATCAACAAAGACACCAATCTGTTATGAGCTCTGCAGAGCTGACGGAAAGTGCTTTGACACCCACACCTCCTGTGTGCTGGGTTCAGCGCCCCACATTATTGAGTTATTTTTAAGGTCTGACATACTGGGACAAAGGTATTTTTAAGTTATTATATAAGGTCTCACTCCATAGTTCCTATTTAAACTCTTATGAACACACAGAACATAGAGATCAATAAAAACCTCGTGTCCACAAACATAAATATGACTTGCAGTGTTCCTATCATGAAGCAGCTCTGGTTCTAATTTTGAGAAAGCAAACTTCATTCTCGAGGAGGTTTTAAGACATAGCAAACCATCCTTTAGTGATTTAATGTAATCATGGTAATTCAGCTGATTCTAAACAAGCTGGCAAAAACCCTAGTGAAACTTACCAACGACATGGGGAAGGAAGGAAAGAAATGGAATATATGTCAACCCTCTTCCAATAACCACTTAACTAATCTGATTTGCAACAACAGTCAAGTAAGTAAGGCTTCCTTAGCATCCATTTGCCAAAAGGTGGATGGGCATTCAAACTTACTTATTTGTTTTCTTTCCTTATGTTAAATTTCTCTTTTTTGTTTTGAGACAGAGTCTCTGTTACCCGGGCTAGAGTGCAATGGTCCAATCACAGCTCACCACAGCCTCCGACTACTGGGCTCAAGCGATCCTCCTGCCACGGCCTCCCCAGTAGCTGAGGCTACAGGTGTGCACTACCACATCCTGCTGATTTGTTCTGTTTGCTGTAGAGATGAGCTCTCACCATATTACCAAGGCTGGTCTTGAGCTCCTGGTCTCAAGCAATCCTTCTGCTTTGACTTCCCTAACCTAAATCCTGGGATTATAAGCACAAGCCATGGCACTTGACCTTTTAAAAAATTTAAAACAGTATCTAACAATGGAAATAGGAATATGAGGAAGTTAACCAAAATAATATCAATGTTATGTTTCATAAGCTCTGAACTGTTGCTTTGACTCTTGATTTACATTGTTACTTCAAATGATTCCAGACTGAATTAGTTTTTCATGTCTCCTTCAGTTCCATATCTATGTAACATAAACCTCGTAAAAGTCTCAGAAACATATCTAGTTTAAAAAACAGCATTTATAAAAATTTTAGTTTAAGGAAATTTGCCGTACTGGAACAGACACGGAGGTGCTCAGTGACGTTCCCACTCTATCTGGCAGAATTGCATTTTTAAATTTACAGAAGTTAATACATTAAATGTTTAGGGGAAAATGTTCTAATTCAAGATACCACCAAGACCAGTTACAATGAAGTTGCAGATGCCCTGAATTGCTGGTATTGTCTCAGATTCTGTAACTGGGAAACCCAGCTCTCAGCCACATTGTCTCTGCTTTTCCGAGTGAATTAAAAGCTTCCAGCAAGCTTCCCTTCCTGCCCAGGAAGTCCTGGTGGAGTCCCCACTGCCAGTGTGCGTCACACCTGCAGCTCTGCGCTCTGTGCATTTTGAAAGACCAACATCAGCTGTATTTCACAGGAAGTTCTTCCTTTCCCTGGCAGTCTGCAGGATGATCTTTGGCTGGACACCAGGTCAACAGAAACTGACCTGGGCCCCGGCACTGTAGCGAGGCAGCTGTGACCAGGGAGCAAGCCCTGCTCTGTGCGCCACGCTCTCCTTTCTCCTGGGTGCACATCAGACTCAGCCTCAGGGGAGTGGGTCTTCTGATTTCTATATTAATTCCCAGAAATTCCTATGAAAAACACCAAGGAAAGAAAAATCTACCTCCCTCCCCCAAATCCAAACGCTCACCAGAATGAAACCCCCAGAAAGGGCTGTATTTGTGTCTATGTTCCCAAATTGAATTTCAGCCTCTGCATGAAGACTCATGGAAATGCGACTCTAATGCAGGAACCTTTGCTAAGTGGAGCAGCACCGGTGCCAGTGGCCCCGAGACTCATGCTGGTGACGACGCTGACTAGCAGGCCAGGTGACCTCAGGTTGTTCCCTAAGGAATTCTGGAGAGCACCTGACAGTCACTGCCTGTGGAGAAGTCTCACTGATTCCTCTTCAAGGGACTTTTTTTTTTTTTTTTAATTTTTTTTTTTTTATTGTTGGGGATTCATTGAGGGTACAAGAAACCATGTTACACTGGTTGCATTTGTTAGGAAAAGACCCTCTTACAATCGTGTTTTGCCCCCAAAAGGTGTGGCACACACCAATTTTTTAGCTCCTGCCATTGACTGGGGGCAGATTTCATCGAG
>CAUYON010176538.1:0-14018 GCA_963573935.1 Arctocebus calabarensis
CTTATCATCAGAAGAGGAAACTTCATTGATTTTTTGATCCAGAATGTCCTTGGCAGTAAAACCTTCATCAAGCAAGTGGCAGTCAAACTCTTCATTACTAATGTTCATGGTTTCTTGATGTTTCTTTGAAAAACTAAGAGACGGAATTTAAAGAAATACTTCCAGCTTCTCACAAAGGCAATTCTCCAGGAATCCCAATGCATGTGTCCTCCAAACAACAGTGGAAATGTTCTTAGAGCATCCAGGCGCCGCAGGCCAGCCCCATGGAGAAACCAGAAAGCCGGAGCCGCAGGAGCACTCAGCCGCCCCTGCTGCACCCTGCAGCGCCTGGCTCCTGCCTACAGGAGACGCCGGCCCGATGCGGTGCCAGATGCCAGGGCAGCGACTTCAGGGACTGACCTCCACAGGCCATTTTCAATGTCAATAGAAAATGGGTTATGGAAAAGCTGAATGTCCTGTTCATGGAGATTAAGCTCTTTAAATCTAAATTGGAACTCCTTTTGCAACTTTTCCAGTGAATCCACACATTTTGTTTGGGAATGCAACCAATGGTTTTTCCGCTAATAGATTTTTGCGGGCCCAGGATGAGTCCACTGCTAAACAGGACAGGCAGAGGAGGCAAAAACACCCGGCGGGCTAGATAAACGTCCTTGGCGGGCTGCATGTGGCCCATGGGCTGTAGTTTGAGGACCCCTGGTCTAGACAGCTGTAGTTAAATATGGCACTATGTTTCCCTCCTGTCCCTCCTGAAACCCATCTAAAATGATAGGAAATTTTTATAAAGGCAAAACCTGTGAGGGCAGAGAAGTGGAATTTTGTGGAGTTGGAAGAAGGTGGGAGG
Source organism: Arctocebus calabarensis (assembly GCA_963573935.1). NCBI lineage: Eukaryota > Metazoa > Chordata > Mammalia > Primates > Lorisidae > Arctocebus > Arctocebus calabarensis. Next base: position 842 of record CAUYON010176538.1, read on the forward strand.
TGGCAGCTGCTTTATCCCTCTGTGCTGTGGAGGTCAGTGTCTGAGGGGTGGTATGTGAAAGCACACCTGGAAAAAGGAGACCCCAAACATCTATGCTTATGTGCTGGGGGCTGGCAGGCACTGCCCTTATCCAGGAAAGGAGTTTTGAGGCCTGGGTAATAGGCAAGACCCTGTTTGAAAATGAGGAAGTAGGTGAGACTCTTGCCCCTCCCCTTGTTCTGTCATTGGCTGAGTCTGGCCTCCCACAAGTGTCACCCAGGGTCCTCAGAGAGGAAGGCTCCTCTCTGCAGCAGCTACCAGCTCAAATGAAAAGACTAGCAGCTGGGGACAGGAGCAGGGGGTGCCTAATAGAATGGCCCAGACACATCCCTGCCCTCAGAGTTCACCAGGCCACAAGCCCCAGGCCCTAAGAGCATCTCTTAAATGCAGCTGAATAGCCCAAGATCACTAGATACCTGAGGAAGAAGAAAAGGACCTCGGAGGATAAGGTGGTGGTCACACCTGTAATCCTAACACTCTGGGAGGAGGAGGCAGAATTGCTTGAGGTCAGGAGTTCAAGACCACCCTGAGCAAGAACAAGACCCCCATCTTTACAAAAAACTAGAAAAATTATCTGGGTGTTGTGGTGGGCACCTGCAGTCGCAGCTACTCAGGAGGTTGAGGCAGAAGGATGCTTGAGCCCAAGAGTTTGAGCTGTGAACTGTGGTGCTTCCACTGTACTATATAGCCTGGTTGACAGAGTGAGACCTGTCTTAAAAAAAAGAAAAAAGAAAGAAAGAAACACAAGGAAAAGAAACAGCATTCAGAAGTAACAGACAATAAAGGAAGCAGAAGGGGAGAGAAAAGCTACAACCACAACCTTAGCAATTTTAGGGGTGTTGACTCCAAAACCAAGAACAGTAGGTTAGAGAACATTCAGGGAATGAAAGATAACACTCTCTCTCTCTTTTTTTTTTTAGAGACAGAATCTCATTTTATTCACCCTCGGTAGAGTGCTGTGGCATCACAGCTCACAGCATCCTCCAATTCCTGGGCTCAAGCAATTCTCCTGCCTCAGCCTCCCAAGTACCTGGAACTACAGGCACCTGCCACAATGCCTGGCTATTTTTTGTTACAGTTTGGCCGGGACCAGCTTCGAACCCGCTACCCTCTGTATATGGGGCCGGCGCCCTACTCACTGAGCCACAGGCACCGCCCGAGAGAACTCTTACTAATGAAAAATATGGGAGCAAACTGAACAATTCAATAATCTTGAACAATAAAACCGAAGTCTTCCAGAACGTGTAACAACAAAATGAGATAGCTAACCAATAGAAAATGTGAGTCATCATGAGTCAGTGCTCTCTGGTGCACACCAGAGGCCTCCACTTCAAAGGAAATGGTTGGGGGTGGGGGGTGGGGACCATAAGCAACACTCTGGCAGTTCCTCTTGGCAATGATGTGTAATGCTGCACTCTCAGCACCTGATGCCAGGCACTGCTCTTACTTTACACACATAGCTCATGCAGTTCTTACAACAGCCCTGTGCTACGCTGTGGGTACTGCGCACACCCTTTTGACAGATGAGGATGTGCAACACACACAGCGGGGAGCAACAGAATGGCTCCAGAGCCTGGGCTAACCAGCGCTCATTGCACCCCTCAAAAAGATAAGCCCAACATCTGAATAAGCCATCCAGAAAATAAGGGGGGAAAGATCAGCAATGAAATAATTCAAGAAAATTTCCTAGAACTGAAGGGTCAGGGTTTCCGGACAACGAATGAAAAAACAAGTTGTACATCAAGACATGTCATTGAGAATTTCCAACACAATGGGCTAAAGAGAAACCATAGGCACAGGGTCAGAATTCAGAAAAACATGAGCATTCTTAGAACTAAAAGAAAATGATGTGATACCCTCAAAATCCTGGGGAGAAATGATTTTCAACCACTTCTAGGTTTTTGTATCTAGTTACACTTTCAAACGCATGTGAGATTAGAATAAAGACAAATAGCTTCATAACTTCCCATGCATTCTATCTGAAGAAACTTGGTGGATGTCCCTCCTCAAATGGGCAAATGAGGGAAGAGGAAAGCATGTGATCCAGAGCCCAGAGAAGGAAGTGCTCTAGGACTGGGGAAGGGGTGACCCATGGTGACATCTGGGCCACAAGATGTCAGTTACAAGAGCAACAGACTGGGGCAGAGCAATCACATGTGAGGGGGCTTCAGGAAAAGAAGAAACTGAGCATTCGATTAGGTGATGTGTCCTAAAATTTGACAGGAAGCTCACACTTCTGCAATGACACCTAGAAAACATATAGAAAACTGAGCAAACCAAAAAAAGGGAAAAGAAACAGGAATTATTAATTCCAGGAAAAACAGAGTTGTGCAAGAAAGAAAGTATCCTAGGACACCTTGTTCTCTGCTGAGACCTGTAATGATGAAACTGTAATGATATTCATGAGCTATCTTTTTTTTTTTTGCAGTTTTTGGCAGGAGTTGGATTTGAACCCGCCACCTCCGGTATATGGGTCCAGCGCCCTACTCCTTTGGGCCACAGGTGCTGCCCAATATTCATGAGCTATCATGTCCATCACACTGGGCGATGCTGGGTGACCCCACCCCCAGAGAATGCCAGCTGGGTTGCCTACTGTAGAAAAACTCATAAACAGGATTAAAAACATGCTTGTGATTTTTGAGAAACATGGATTTCAAATGCCTAAAGAAATAGCTAAGAGAGTTAAATTTGGGGAGGATCAAAATAAGAGACTCCACTTACTATTTATCATTAGCCTCAAAAAAAAAAAAAAAAAAGCCCATTCCACTTCCAAAGTAATATGGATGAAACTGAGAAGGTAAACGTTAAAATGGAAAACAACATAAGCATGATTAAGTACAGCAAGGTAGTACCGATGCTTTTAAGTTCAGTTTAATCACTGGTACAATGTTATGTATTTGCCACTCACTGTTTAAGACCATGCAAAATTAGACAGTTTAGCATCAGGATTTTCATCTAGAATGTGTAAATTAGATTTGTAATTTTAAGTTGAAAGGTGTGAGGATTTGAATAATTCTGTAATAGTATTGGAATGTTTAAGGTAACTTGAGATTCCCCATATTTGTACATTTATTTAATATGCTTTGGTAAATTTTCTTTTGGCTTTCGGCCTTTGGTTAGGGTGGTGTGGTAGGCAGCATGCCACCCTTCTTCCACAAAAGACGTCCGCTCCTTAATCCCTGGGGAAACCAATTAATGTTAGTTTTTACATGACAATGGTATTTTGCACATGTGATTAATATTAAAAACCTTGAAGGTGGAAATTGTCCTGTGCTGCCCTGCATGGCCCATGTTAATCTCTTTAAAGAGAACCTTTCCTGGCTGCAGAGAACTAGAGACAAAAACTCAACCTGTTATTCCTTTGAAAATGGAGGAAGGGGCCAAGAGCCAGTGCATGTGGGCAACCCTAACAATGGGAATGCCCCTCAGCTAACAACAGCAAGGAAGGGGGGGCCCTCAGCCCTGCCACTGCGTGGAAGCCAACGCTGCCAATAGTCTCCAGAGGGGAATGCAGCCTGTTAACCTTGATTTTAATCTGGTGAGACTCGTATCAGACTTCCAACCTAAAGAATTAATAGTAACTTTGTGGTAAATTTTACAGCAGCAATATAGAACTATTACAGCGGTGAGCCTTCTTGTTTTGACAGCTGAAATGCTTAAAAAGAAATATGAATGCACTAAATGTATACATTAGCTTAAAATGTTTAAGACTCTAACTAAATTTGAGATTGAAAGAGAGGCAGTCCAAAAACTAAGAGGCCAGAGAGGTGGGGGCAGAGTCCTCTAAGATTGAGGTGAGCATGAAGTGGGGACAGACAGAAAGCCACGTCCTCAGGGTCCCAGGGAGGAGGTGTGGGAGGTCCAAAGGAGGGTGTGAGTTTGAGGAGCAAGCAGGATGCCTGGTTGCAAACCCTCCAGGCCAGGGTGTGCTGGAGAGAAACTGCCAGCAGAGGAAGTGCAGGGGCTGGGCTGCAGGGCTGCTCTCAGAGTGGGGACAGGACTGGTCTGGGCAGGACCAGGGACTTTGCTGACAACAGCCTCAGCTTCAGGGCTCTCTACCATCTACTCCTGTTGCCAGGTCCTGGCCTTGCCCAGTGCCCAGCACCATGCCTGACCCCGGCAGGTGTTCCACCACTGCCTGGGGTCCAGGCTTGTCCTATGGGCGGCTCTCTTAATGGGAGAGTGATTCCTGCGGCAGGTCTGTCCAGGGCTGACCCTCACTCCATCCTCAAGGTGTGCGTCGGGCGTTGTGGGTAGGGCAGCCTCTGCTGCTAAGGACTTAAAGACCAGAAGTTGGATAGTATGGGACGTGGGCTGCGTTGTGGAGGCCAGAGTTGGCAGAGCACCCCTGGTCCTAAGGACGCGTGGGCCCTTCACTCCCGCACCCCGGCTTCCTCACCCCAGGGCGGGCCCCATCCCTGGCCCTCTCTGCAGGCCTAGTTCCTCACTGGCTCCAGGGCACACAGGTGGAGACCCCCGGCTGGGCGGCGGGGTCAGGGCTGGGCCCCGCGGTGCTTGAGGAAGGCGCTCTCCAGGAAGGCCGCCAGTTTTGTTCGGTCGTCCTGCAAGCAGAAGGTTGAAATGGGGGCACGGAGGGGCGCGGCGCACCCTGCGCACTCTCACCCGGCTGCGCACCTCTGCGCACCTCGGGTACGAAGCCGTAGTGCACGAGCTCCGCAGCCAGATCCTGCGCGTTGTCGGCTGAGGCCACAGGCGAGGGGCGAGGCGTGAGGCTGCAGCGCCGCCTGCCGCCCTGGTCGCCGCCCGCCGCCCGCCGCCCGGGGCCCCGCCCGGCCTACTTGGAAGCAGGTCGTAGGTCAGCTGCCGATGCAGACGGTCCTCCAGCACCAGGAGCAGAGTGAGCTGGAGAGACGGAGGGGCGGGGTCGGTGGGGGGCGGCACCGGGAGCCCAAGCCCCGCCCCCAGCCCCATGCCCCACTCACATGCCAGTGCGGCGCGTCCTCGCTTCTCTCCAGGTTGCACTGCATCTGGACCACCTGCGGGGACAGTCACTAAGCAGCAAAGAGCAAATCCTGCCTCAAAGGGTCAGCAGAGACCGGAAACAGAAACCATCTCTTGGAGGAGCCCAGAAAGCCCTTCTCACTGCTAGTGGCTTGGCCAGTTAAAAAAGACTTCCGAAAGCGTAGACATCAGGGCTGTGGGGTTGGGTACTGAGGGCACCTGAACGAACAGGGGACTGTGGGAAGCCCAAGGCAGGGCGTGACAACACCAAAGCAGGGGACTCCAGCAGGACCAGGCCAAGGGTTTGCTTGATCTCTGCCAGCATCCAGGAGCCAGGCAGCTTTAACTGTTAGGACAGGAATTGTGGCTGCACTGTGGAAGGCAGCCAGAAGGAGAAGGCCAGGCCAGGGGTTAGTACAGCGTCCAGGTGAAGAATGGGCATGACCTAGATCAGAACACTGGCTACAGGGACACATCAGAGCCAAAGTGAGAGCCTTTGGAGCCCAGTGGGTATGAAGAGGAAAGGGAGAGGGTGACCGAGAAAGGCCCCTGACTAAATCCAGGGGAAGCACCAGGACACTTTTGTCAGGGGATCAGCAACTGGGTGGGGTATGGGGGGGTGGGCATGGGACTGGGAGAGGTCTCCAGAAGAAGGCTGGGTGGGGCATGGAGCAGGGGTGGGGAGGGTCTAGGGGGATGGCAAGGGTCTCTGGAAAGGGGAGTGTCCTAGCTTGTCTTTTGACCTCTATGACCTCACATAAGCCAGACAGAGAACAGGGCTGGGGGCACTCAGGTCCTAAGACAAGGTGCCACTCTGGCTAGTGGGAGGTCTGAGGGATGACAGAGCAGGAGGGATGGGACTCACCTTCCTGGTCTCAGGGTCAAAAGGTTCTGGAGTTGGGGTCTTGGCCTTCTGGGCCTCCTCAGGCGGTGGGGCCAGCACACGGGGCAGCCCCAGGGGCCGAGCGGCTGCAAAGTTCATCAGTGGGTAGATCCCATTCCTAGGGACACATGAAGGTGGCAGGGGGCTGGGTGCTCAGGCTGATAGCTTCCTGGTCCCCACCCCACACCAGCGCTCACCTGACATCCTCTAGGAATTTGTCCAGCTCCAAGAAAGAGACCTCCGAGTACCTGGCAGGGGGATGGAAGGCACATGAGGGGCTGAGGAGTTGAGACAGGAGGCTTCTAGATGCTGGCTGCTCACCGCCACTGCAGTGGGGGCCGGCAGGGCCGAGGAAGCTCTGCCAAGACTGCATGCAGGTCCATGGCCTTGGTCTTCTCCTCCACCATGTTCTCAGGCATGAGGTCTATGGCCACAGGAGCACCAGGGCGGTGGCTCAAGTCTTGGGTCCTATAGGGCCTCTTTCCACATCTGGCCCCCAAACCCCCGGGCCATCCCCTGCACCAGGCCACTCCTTACACTGGTGTTGGATGAAGCAGTGGGCCGCCAGCAGCTTCAGGGAGTGCACCTCAAAGAGCACTCGATGGAAAAGGAGGCTGTGGGCAGAAGGCCGGCAGGCAGGATTCCAGGCCAGACAGGAAAGGATGAACTCCTGGGCATGGAGAAGACAGGCTGGCAGCAGGTGGCCATGCTCTACCCCACAGTCCTCTCTCCTCATGGACACCACAAGACACACAGGACACACATAGAGGCAAGCCAGGCCAGGACCTGATTGTACGACCTTGAGGACAGTTGGTCCTGAGCTCAGAGCACCCTGCTCTACTTCCCTGTCACAGAAATCATGGGGAGCAGGTGCTATTATCCCCAAGTCACAGATGAGAGCCCTCCTACACACAGCCTGACCTTATTTGCCTACCCCAGCTCAGGCCCAATTCTGGAGCTGACCTTGATGGACCCCCACCTAGTCCACAAACGTGCCCTCCCTGTCTTTCATGCCCATTCAGGTACCCCTGTCTCCTGAGGCTGCGGATGCAGCTTCCACCCTGCACTCCCCATCAATGCCCACCCTGTCCTCCTCTCCACAAGCTGGAGTCTCACTACTTCTGAAAGTTTAAAGGCAAGGACTTGGAGCAGGTGCAAATGCTGGCTCCAATGCTTACTCTAAGCCTTGGACAAAGTACTTAGCCCTTGTGGGGCTCAGTTTTTTTTTTTTGATGCAGCGCCTCAAGCTATCACCCTGGGTATAGTGCTGTGGCATCACAGCTCATAGCAACCTCCAATTCCTGGGCTCAAGCGAGTCTCTTGCCTCTGCCTCCCAAGTAGCTGGGACTACAGGTACCCACCACAATGCCTGCCCATTTTCTTTCTTTTTTTTTTTTTTTTTGGTTTCAGCCATCATTGTTGTTTGGCGGGTCTGGGCTGGATTCGAACCCGCCAGCTCAGGTGTATGTGACTGGCGCCTTAGCCCGTTGAGCCACAGGCGCCGAGCGGGGCTCAGTTTTTCTATCTTTGAAACAGACACAGTAGCAGTGCCCACATAGGGAGTGTTTCTCTGGCCTCCCTCCAAGGAGGTGCTGCAGCTGGCACACCCCTCAGCTGTACTAGCCCCAGGACACTTCTGGGCCTACTCACAGCTCTCATTCAGCCAGCCTGGGAGGGGCAAAGCAAGCTACTTACCCGCATGTTGGGGTCACTCAGTGAATGCCTGGCACGAGCTATGGCCTCCTCTGTGACGCGAGTGTCCCCATTGGACTGGATCTCCAGCACAGCCATCTGGGATGCAGGGCCAGGTCAGGCACAGGGAAGGGGCACGAGTGAGATGGGCAGAGCCCAGCAGGGAGGAGGCTGGGAGGCCGGAGCCAGTACCTCCAGTGCACACATCCCGAAGGAGAAGATGTCCACAGCAGTCCCATCGGCAACCTCTGAAAGGGAAAGAGAAAGGAAAGGCAGGTGGGATGGGCACGTAGGGAAGGGCCTGGTGCCGTCCCCAACTCACCACCATACTCTGGCGGGAAGAAGTGCCGGTTCCGCAGTTGCTCTCGCTCAGTCTGGATGGGGCTTCGGAGATGGTCTGGCAGCGCTATGGAAGAGCCCAGGGGCTGAGCCAATGGACTGGCTCCAGGACCCCATCCACCCAAGGCCCCCACGCACCATTGGAGAAGATTCGGTGCCACACTGTTCAGGCCAGGCAGGAAGGAAGATCCGAGTGAGCAAGCTGGGTGCCAGGGTGTCTTCTGCCCTGGGCTCCCATCTTACCCCCCATCCCTGCCCCCACCCCCACCCCTCACCCCTGCCCAACCCGCCAGCACCGGAGCCAATCTTGACGAGGCCGTTGTGTTGAATGAAGATGGTGTCGCTGGTCAGGTTCCCATGGATGATGGGAGGGCTGCAGGCATGCAGAAAGCTGCAGGTGTTGGAGGGGAGAGCAGGTAGAGCTGGGTCAGGGGTGGAGAGGTGGCGGGTGGCGGGGAGGGCGCGTGGGCAAGTCAGGCCCTCACCTGAGTGCTGACAGGATCTGCGTGCACCAGCGCTTCCAGGCCTAGCAGCAGACGCAGGACTCCGTCGGGTGGGCACGGGAGAGGCAGCTGGGCCTGTGGAGCCCACCCTTTGCCCTCGCCCGGCCCATCCAAGGCTGCTCCTGTCCCAGATGCCTCCTCAGCCCTGCCCTCTCCCCCATACCACCCTAGCCCACTCCCCATACCCGGGCATTCATGGCTTTGTGGTTCTTCTTGGTCTTTTTGAGAAACTGCTTGAGGCTGCCAGATGACACATACTCTGTGATGAAGATGACCTGTGGTGGGGGTGGGGGCTCAGGGGCTCCAGTAGCTATGACTCCCACAGCTGCCCCACTGGGCTTGTGGTCTTGCCTGCTCACCCGCGCATGGGCCTCAGAGGCATCCAGCCAGTACTTGTGCAACTTGACAATATTAGGGTGGTCCACCAGGGCCAGCTGCTCAAACACCGTCTGGATCTTCTCCTGGGAAGGGTGGGGCGGTCACCAGGCAGTAAAGAGGATAGGCTGAGGAGGGAGCAGCGGGCCTCACCTCATGGGCTGAGAACGCCTTCCTGTCTGCGAAGTGGAGCTCGTTCCACACCACTTCCACCCCCTCCTCCGTGTCCATGGCCAGGAAGGTGCTCTGAACCCCAGGCATATTCCCCTGGTTCACCTGGGGAGTGGGAGTGGTGGGGAGGGGTTATGATGTGTGCCCTGGTTTGTCAGGGTTGAGGGTGGGGACTTGGTCCCTGTCCGCACCCTTCTTGCAGTCCAAGCATGTGCTGCAGGCACTGACCCCTCTGTGGGAGAGTGGGGGTCCTGGCAGGCAGCTGGCACGTAGGGTGCACCAGGGGATAGGCTGAGAGGATTTGGATCAGGTTTCAGGGCGCTGAGCAGCAGATCCCAGAGGCATGGGGAGGTGGTCCCAGGAGGAAACTGGTTTCCTCTGGGAATTTAGGGTTTCAGGGCGTGGGAGCTGGACCAAAGGGGGCCAAGGGCTGACCAAGTCTTAGAACGCCCGAGAGAGGCCGTGGAGAGTTTTCCAGCCCCTGTGCTCCCCAGCGCCCCATGGCCCCTCGTGGCCTTCAGGCCCCTCCCGCTCCGGGAGGGCGGTGTCACCTCTACCTCCCTCCCTTGCCCACCTGCTCCCGCCGCTTCTGCCAGCGGCCACAAGGGCTTTCCTCCAGGATGTCACTCTCGTCCTCGCTCTCGTCCTCCCGTTCCCGCTCCCGGCTCCGCCTCGGCGCCGGTTCCGAGGCCGCCATGACTCGGTGGGCCCAGGCCACCACCCTCCGCGCAGTCCTCTGCCCGTCGCCGCCGCCGCCGCTCCCAGCCGGTCCTTGCCCGCGCCTAGCCGCTCAGCCCGGAGCCACAGTCGCCTCGAGCCCCCACCCCGGCTCCGGGATTGAGAGGCGCGAGCGCGCGGCGGGCGGGCGGCGGGCCCAGGGGTGGAGCCGGCCCGCCCCTCCGGAGCCGCCTCTGCGGGCGGGAGCCGGAGCGGAGCTTCCCCCGGGCGCCCACGGCTCCCCGCCCCGCCCTGTCGAGTGCCTCAACCCAGCGTAGAGGCCCCGCCCTTTCCCGGCAGAGGCCCCGCCCACTCCCGTCTAAGAGCCGGCTCCTCCAGCGGCTTCGCGGAGAAGAGTACTGAGGACCAGCCTGAGCCTTGTCTGTCGGGGCCTCCTTGGGCGCGCCGCGGGTTTTGAGGCCAGGGCGTAGGGGGAGGACCTGGGATCGGCTTCTGTTCCACACTAGGAGCCGCGGCATCCCGCCCCGCCTCCGCTCCCCACTCCTGCCACACACTTCAGAAAACTCAGGAAATCCGCAGGAGGGTCTGGACTAGCCCACTTTTTGTGAGCGGTTGCTCCCCCGAGGGTCTAGGGGAAGGCCTCGGGCAGGGGTATCTGGGGACGGCTGCTACCACTGCGGGCTCCTAAACCAGCATACCCCAGCCCGCTGGCCCCAGGTCAGAGTGACGATGTGATCTACCCTATAAAATCTCCGGACTTCGCGGCCCTGCACACGAAGACACACATGCTGCCGGCTTGTGCCGGTCTCTCCCACGAGCCTTTTGCTGATGTTAACCTGTACTCTTGGATGTTAACTTGCATTCTTGGCTGCAGGAAATAGCACTGTGAGTAGAGTCATTGAACCTGAGGGTGGTTCCTTCTCACTAGGCAGAAGGACCTCACTCAAACCAAAAGGACCTGCCCTCTCTAACTGAGAGACTCCTGGCGCTGTTTGTTCCCTGCCGGGTCTTCACCCAGCGAGCTCTCTGCCTCCGAGTCCTCTTCCTGCAGGTCCTGATCCATTGCCTCAGAGGGGCTGGTCCTGATGACCCATCTGGCATCACAGCCCATCCACCGTCCCCTGCTGGACTGGCTTCTTCATAGCATCCACCATCACATGACCTCCTGTGTACTTTGCCCATCTCTCTTGCTCTCTGTCCTGGCTGGGATTTGAGGTCCATCCAGGAGGGAAGGGCTATCTGCTCACTGTCCCTGCCCCTTCTGTCACAGTGATGATGGCGCTTGGCAGATATTCATTGAATGGACGTGTGGGTGGACATGGGTGCGTTCTAGGTGGAATTCAAGGGGCTCATGAGGAAGAGGTAATATTTGAGCTGAATCTCAATGAATTTCCTTCCCTTTCTCTGACCCTGTAACTGGACACATGCTATGCGGTGAGTCAAATAGAGCCCCCCAAAAGATACACCTTCAGCCTGCATAGACACACAGCCTCATTTGGAAAAAAAATTTTTGCAGATGTAAGTTTAGGATCTTGAGATGAGAATATCCTGGATTTAGAATAGGTCCTAAATCCAATGCTTGGTGTCCTCTAAGAGAAAGAAAAGGGATTTGTGAGGCCCAGAGAGACAGGGGACGTGGCTACATAAAGACAGGCAGACACTGGAGGGAGCTGTCTGTGGGCCAAGGAGCATCTGGGTTACCAGGGCCACTGAAAGCCAGGAGGGAGGCTGGGGGTACCCTCTTCCCCAGAGCCTTGAGGAGGAACTAGCCCTGCCGACATCTTCATTTTGCCTTCCAGCCCAAACCACGAGAGAGTACATTTGCATTCTTTCAAGCCACCCAGTTCATGGTGCTTTGTGTCCCAGGAGACTGGTATGGGCTATCAGTGTGCCCCCACAGTGAGCACAGGCACATGGCTGCAGCAACACAGTCGCCTGCAGGGGTAGCTGGCTGCCACCACCACCCCCCGAGGGGGAGGGGCTGGTCTGACTCTTGCCCCCCAGCTCACAGAGGAGGCAGCTGATGTACATTGTCCCTGGCCTTCCTCAGGCCTCAGCCCTGCCTCTGTGCTCATCCAGCCACAGACTTGCCAGGCCCTTTATCATTCACAAGACATTCTTTATTTATTTATTTTTTTTTGCAGAGACAGAGTCTTACTTTATCACCCTTGGTAGAGTGCCGTGTTGTCACACAGCTCACAGCAACCTCCAACTCCTGGGCTTAGGCGATACTCTTGCCTCAGACTCCTGAGTAGCTAGGACTACAGGTGCCTGCCTCAACGCCCAGTTACTTTTTTTTTTTTTTGCAGTTTGTTTCGGGCTGGGTTTGAACCTGCCACCCTCAGTATATGGGTGCCACACAGGGACTCATAGGGACTCAAGTTTGTGGCTCAAGCGGCTAAGGCGCCAGCCACATACACCTGAGCTGGCGGGTTCGAATCCAGCCCAGACCCGCCAAACAACAATGATGGCTGCAACCAAAAAATGGCGGGGCGCTGTGGTGGGCACCTGCAGTCCCAGCTACTTAGGAAGCAGAGGCAAGAGAATCGCTTGAGCCCAGGAGTTGGAGGTTGCTGTGAGCTGTGATGCCACAGCACTCTACCTTGGGTGACAGCTTGAGGCTCTGTCTCAAAAAGAAAAAAAAATGGGCAGCGCCTATGGTTCAGTGGGTAGGGTGCCGGCCCCATATACCGAGGGTGGCAGGTTCAAACCTGGCCCCAGCCAAACTGCAGCCAAAAAATAGCCAGATGTTATGGCAGGCACCTGTAGTCCCAGCTACTCAGAAGGCTGAGGCAAGAGAATCGCCTAGGCCCAGTAGTTGGAGGTTGCTGTGAGCTATGTGAGGCCACCGCACTGTACTGAGGGCAATAAAATGAGACTCTGTCTCTATTAAAAAAAAAAAAGAAAAAGAATCCCTTGAGCCCAAGAGTTTGAGGTTGCTGTGAGCTATGACGTCACGGCATTCTACCGAGGGGGACAAAAGTGAGACTCTGTCTCAAAGTAAAAAAGAGAAAAGAAAAAACCATAAAGGGTAAATACATTTTTAATTTAAAAATAAAATATCTATGACTGCAGAACCAAAATGCCCATCTTATCTGGTAGGATTTTTAAGGTAGATAGATTGATACATATGACAAAGATAGCATGGCAGGTGGCAGAAGGCCACCACTTCTAACTTGAAGTGGTAAAATAGTGACTTTAAAAGGATTGTCAGAATTAAATGTATACTGTAATCTCCAGACCAATTGATAAAAAATTACTAAAGAGGCTCGGCGCCTGTGGCTCAGCGGGCTAAAGCACCAGCCACGTACACCTGAGCTGGCAGGTTCGAATCCAGCCCAGGCCACCAAACAATGACAGCTGCAACCAAAAAATGGCCGGGCGTTGTGGCGGGCGCCTGTGGTCCCAGCTACTTGGGAGGCAGAGGCAGGAGACTCGCTTGAGCCCAGGAATTGGAGGTTGCTGTGAGCTGTAATGCCACAGCACTCTATCCAGGGTGACAGCTTGAGGCTCTGTCTCCAAAAAAAGAAACTTA
>CAUYON010176542.1:0-11897 GCA_963573935.1 Arctocebus calabarensis
CCCCTCCTCTCCCTTGCCCTTTTCCTCATATTCTTGTGCTATAATTGGGTTTTAGCCTTCATATGAAAACTATAAATTAGCTTCATATTAGGGCTAAGAACATTAGTTTCACTTTGTCGCCCTTGGTAGAGTGCTGTAGTGTCAGCGCTCACAGCAACCTCAAACTCTTGGACTTAAGCAATTCTCTTGCCTCTTACCACAACACCTGGCTATTTTTTTTTTTTTTTTAAGAGACGAAGTCTTGCTCTGGTTCAGACTGGTCTCGAACTCCTGAGCTCAGGCAATCCATATGCCTTGGCCTCCCAGAATGTCAGGATTACAGGCGTGAGCCACTGCCCCCGACTTTCTTGCTTCTTCTTAATCCCATGTGTTCACTTCTCACTACCTGGGACAGGGCTGGATCTCTGGAAGTGGGGGGAAGAGTCCAACCCACAATCAGGTGAAATTGAACACAATAATTAGAAGAAGAAAAGACATTTGTACCTGCAAAACCCCTTTCTCTGGAGAGCAGTGTAGAACTTTCCTTATGATTACACTACAAATTGGGATTTAGAAGCCACAGAGCAACAAAATGTTCAGTTCATGTCAGTTCTTAAGTGGCTCACTTTATTAAATCAAGAGAGATTGATGCTGGAAAGTCCCTTAGGGGTCAGTTGGTCCTGACCTTTCATTCTTTTGAGCCAACTGAGCTCCAGGAATGGCAAGGGGCTTTCTCAGATTCCTTCTGCAAACTGGTGGCCGTGCTGTGGTTGGCCTGAGTCTTCCAGGTCAAGAGTGTGTAACACTCACGCGGTGTGTAACAACCCCTGCTTGCCAGGACTGGTGGAGATCTCAGAGTTGAAGGAAAAATCCTAACAAACCTGTAATCAGACCTGCAGAGAGATGCTCAGAGGAAGGTCTGCAGGTCCTTAGGTAATCTAATCACTAAATAGGTTCCTCTCAGACACTGCAAGGGTAGATTCTGGCAGTGGGCTGAGAAGTTCATCAGAAGGAGCTCATTGAACACAGCCAGGGAAGCCAATTCCCTTGTGATTCCAACATCGAGGTTCCTGACCTCTCCAGATGAGTTTCCTCTTTCTAAGGCCTTACCTAAATCTGACCCAGCCTTCATGGGGCCGACCAAGGCCACTTCCAGGAAGTCCACTGAGTGTCCCCCCACACTGGATAGAGTCTTCCTCTGAGTATCTCTCTGCAGAGAGGACAAGAGCATGTGCTGGCTGTGTGGGCGTGCACTGGCCTGACACACCCCCAGCCCTTCCCCCACTCACCATGCCCAGGGGAACTACTGAGGGGAAGCTCCGAGGAGACTCTTGCAGCTGTGCCCTGAGCACCTGCCTTCTTGAGGGAGGCACTCTGCGACACTGCATCCCTAGGGTGGGTAGAGGCCATGTACCTTTTGTGAATCATAGATGGCATTTGCAGATACAGCCACAGAGTCTGCATGAAACTGGACACCCCTGGTGTGGCAATGCAGAGCTCTTTACCAGAATATTCCTTTTGAAATATCCCATGAGTGAGTCATGGACATTAGGGTCATTAAATCGTCGTCTCCTAGAGTTACTCTGCCAGCCCTGTGCAGGGACTGTAGTTCTCATTACGTGACTTTGATGCTTCTTGCCTTGTCTGGGCCTTCTCTTACTCTGCCAAGTACTGCCGCTGCCCCCCTTTGTCTTGGCTCTGTGGACCCCAAACCTCCCTTGCTCTCTCGAGAGCATGGGGAGGTGCTTAAATATTACCCCCAAATCTTACCAACTTTTTACTCGAGCCATGTTGCTTCTTGGCTTCCTAGACATGCTGAGAAGCACCAAAAAGCATCTTCAATAATAAGCACAGGAGTCTGGATGCAGGAAGGCCTTTTAAAGGGCAGCTCTGGTTATCATTAGACAGGATTCCAATGAAGCCTTTTCAGTTTTTCCTTTGGGCAAAGTTCAGGACCATCTTGGCAGTCAGAATAACATTGAATTAGGTCTCCACGAAGGGCTGATAGGACTTGGTCTATCAGGACAGATGGTCACGGCAACGGCACACAGGAGCACTTGGGATAGGGATACCTGGCCATATGTGCAGGCAAGTGTGTATGCCACGTGTACCAGGGCTGACCCTACTGACATTCCAAGAAGAGAAATTGTGGGAGAACAGAGGGTTGGGATGGTAGGGTTGCAGTTGGAGAGTCAGCAGAGGCCACATCATTCATCCAATTAATTCATCTGAGATCTGGCAAGCTAAGTGCCAGTGCTGTAAGGGGCACTGAGAATGTTACAGCAAGCAAAGCAGACACAAATCCCCCATCTTCATGGAGCTTGCAGTCTGGGAAGCAGAGTCAGATGGTAAGTTAGGCAGAAGGCTCAGAGGGGTCAGCCGCTGCCTGCCATTTGCTGCCTATCGACCTGGGGCAAGCAACCCAACCACTGCGAGAGGGGGTAACAACCCCTGCTTGCCAGGACTGGTGGAGAGGGCAGCTCTGACTAAAAGAAGAGGCGCAGGACAGTGTTGGCAGGAGGTGCTGAGAGGTGGCGGCACTTGGCATGCGTTGACGTGGTGCTGGCAGCAGGGAATGTTGTTTCATTCACCACTCTTTGATTCCTTGATTTCAGAAGGTGCCCAAGTCCTTCTATGCTGAGTTAAATTGCAGAAAAAAGCCATCTCTCCCTTCTCATTGTGAGTTATTGCCCCCAAATGTATATTTTTCAAACTTTAATATATTATTTCAAATATTTCTCAAGTAAGCTAAGTATTTTTTATTGTAGTAAAATACATATAATATACAATTTACCATTTTCACCATTTGTGTGTGTTCATGTCAGCGGCATTAGGCACACTCACGCAGTGTGCGGCCAACTCTGTCATCATACCGGACTGAACCGCTGCACCACGAAACAGCAATGCCCACCCCTGCCTTAGCCCTGGCTACTCCATTCTACCTCCCATCTGTCTGTCATACAGTAGGTGGCTAATGACTCTAGGAACCTCCTGGCCTCGAATCATGAAGTGTCTATCCTATGCCTGGCTTATTTCACTGGGCGCAATGTTGCCGAGGTTACCCGTGCTGCAGCATATGTGTGTGTGTGTGTGTGTGTGTGTGTGTTAAGGCTGAAATCTAAGTGCTGGAGCTGTCAGGGCTGTGGCTCTTATACTGGCCAGAAGGGTAAAGGGATCCAGCAGGTGACAAGGTGAAGGAAGTGTGACAAGGTGGAGGAAGTGAGAAAACTGTGGCTAAGAGCATCTCTAAAATTACAATCTGCTCAGAGGGAGGCTTGTGTCCAGGCACTGCTTTGCAAGAGGTCTACAGGTGATAGAAAACAGAACCCAGAACCAACCTGGTGTGTCTTTCGGTATCTAGGAACTGTGGCTGTCTTCCCTAAAGGGGTCACACCCCAAGGGTTTCTTGATGAACTTTAGATGGCAGAGGCCGTGGCCTGAAGATGTTCTAGACCAGTAATCTCAAAGAAGTGCTTGCACAGACAGAGCTTAGCCCCAAGGAAGCCACACCAGTCTTTGACTCTGCTAACACAGCCATGCAGAGGCCCCAGACTTTGCAGCCTGCTTGCTCCCATGTTACATGTCACCAGGTAAATGTGCTCACCAATGGGCCAGACAGCAGCAGCTGCTTCCTCACACAGAGACCATCAGGGTGCCCAGGTGTGGATTGGCCCTGGAAGGCGTGCAAAATGCTGGTCTACGATAATGCATCTCACTAGGTTCAAGGATCAAGGTTATATGATTGGATCCAGGGAATAGGCCACACCCCTCAAATCCTTTGAGATTTTAGAAGGTCAGAAGCTAAGGACACCATTTTCTTTTTCTTTTGTTTTTTCTTTTTTCTTTTCTTTTCTTTTCTTTTCTTTCTTTCTTTCTTTTCTTTTTTTTTTTTTTTTTGAGACAAAGTCTCAGTCTGTCACCCTGGGTAGAGTACCCTGGCATTATAGCTCATAGCAACCTCAAACTCTTGGGTTCAAAAGATCCTCTTGCCTCAGCCCCCCGAATAACTGGGACTATAGGCGCCCACCACTATGCTTGGCTTGTTTTTATATTTTGAGCCACTGTGCCCAACCCAAGGACACCATTTTCTTTTTCTTTTGTTCTTTCTTTCTTCTTTTCTTTTCTTTTCTTTCTTTCTTTTCTTTTCTTTTTTTTTTTTTTGAGACAAAGTCTCAGTCTGTCACCCTGGGTAGAGTACCCTGGCATTATAGCTCATAGCAACCTCAAACTCTTGGGCTCAAAAGATCCTCTTGCCTCAGCCCCCCGAATAACTGGGACTATAGGCGCCCACCACTATGCTTGGCTTGTTTTTCTATTTTTGTAGAAACAGGGTCTCACTCTTGTTCAGGTTGGTCTCTAACTCCTGAGCGCAAGCAATCCACCTGCCTTGGCCTCCCAGAGTGCAGCATCACAGGCATGAGCCACTGTGCCCAACCCAAGGACACCATTTTCTTTTTCTGAGGTGGTCCGTGGCTGGGGTGATTTAGGGGTGGCAGGGATGATGAATGCCACCAAGAACAATTCCCTGCACTTGACCCACCAGGTCAAGTCCAGGCCATTTTTCCTGGGATGAGAGGACAACAGTGGTCCTCAGGAGGTGTTGAAGACTTTCTGGGCCTAGCGGCCGTGTACACACCTCCTGGCACTGCGTCCTCTGCCCCTCCCATCTCCCTTAGGGTGCACCTGCAGCTACTGCTCCCTTTGGTAGGGCGAGCTCAGAGAGGCCTGGCCATGTGAGCAATGGCTGGCTGTGCCGAGACGCAACCTCCGTCTGACTCCAGGCCCAGTATGGCTGAGCAGCGAACTGGCCTATGGCCTTTCCGAGGGAGTAGGCACCATAAAGGGGTGCCATTTCCCTGACGCTCCAAGAAGCCATAAAGTCCAACCACCTGCCTCAATGAAGCCATTTCCAAGTCCTCTAGGAGAGGAGGGCTGTCCAGAGAAGTCTGGGTGACTGGTCTTTGGACCTGGTGCCTCTCGGAGGGAGACTCTGGCCTTGCTTCCTCCTCCTGCCCAGGAGCCTTCCCACTCCAAGAAAACAGGAGCTGGGCCTTGTGGCTTCTGGCTGGAGGGGCGATGCTTCCCTCTACGCCTGGTCTTTCCCTTCGGTGGCTGAATGGTTGTGTTTAAGGGGCAACTCCAGCAGGTGCTCACTGTTCAGGGGCAGCACTGGGCCATGGGGGCCTTGCACAGGCACTGGCTCACGCTCAAGCTAGGCTGGAGAGGACAGGCCTTTGTCAGCTGGCCCCTGGTCACCCATAGACACTTGCCCCCCAGCTGTGATGCCACCTCAGCTGTTCCTCCCGGAAATGGTGAAAAAGAGGCAGAGGGAGGGGCAGCCAGATCAGCCAAGGAAAGGAAGCAAGTGAGAGCTGCTTGTTCCACTGAGATGCCTGTGTTCTTAGGGCCCCACACAGCACCCGATGGCCCCAGCTCCACTTGCCCTGGGTGATGGAGCGCTGGTTCCAGAATCAATAGCCCTGGCCTCTTGAAGTATTGATCGGCTTCATTGATGCCTGTTCTGTCCAGCTGCAGAAACAGGCATGTGGCAGATGCCTATAAATAATCTTTGCATCGAATAAGATCTGACTTGTATTTATGCCTATTTCCTGTTCCCCAGCTCCTCAGCACCCTTAGACATAGGGAGAGGGGTCAGGCAGCACCAGGAATTCCCAGATGTTATGAAAACAAGTGGTTCTGGGAAGCTGGCAGGAATCTCTAACAGAGGTGGGACATAGGGCCAATGATGCATCAGTCCAACTGGGACAGGGTGTGCATGACTTAGACACCACTTTTGATTCATGGAAAAATAATCTAAAAGCACCCTGGGTTGGTCCTGCTCAGGATCTGCTGGGAGGGAGTGACTCTGCACTCTCAAAGAGACTTGGAAAAATCATCCCCATTGTCCTCATCTGTCCAAATTGGCCATTTTAGGAAGCAAAATATTTCTAAACAAGGGTGGGGGGTGCTTATCTGCGCGTATGTGTGTCTCCTCAAGGAAAGTCTGACCTTGTTAAACCAGCCCTGACCTTCAGCCCTGTAGGGGAATTAATTGGGGTTTGGTATTAACACTGAGTGTAGTGCAACTGATGGTGAAACCAGCTGCTAAACTCGTTAGCCACATATCCTCTCTCTTTCTTAATTCTAGCAGAAATCACTTTTGAAGTGTCTAATACCATCACTTTCTGGAAAGGTTGGAGCCCAGGCTGGGCCTCTGTTTCCTATCCTGATCACACTGGTTCTGTCTGCCCCCCAGGGAGTTCGTGGAACCAAGTGAGAAAATGTACATCAAAGTCCTCTGTAAGGAGCATGTGTTAGCATCAGTCCCTCAGAACACATCTGTTAGGCACCTACAACATGCACAGCTCGGGTAGATGCGGAGGGGACGTGACCATTTGTCTCCAGCACAGTCTCTCTCTGGGGTTAAACTTCACAAAGGGCATCGAAACTGCTCCTGTGTCCACACTCCTCACCTGTCCAGAGACAACCAGATCCATCACCCGCTGGCCGGGGAAACCACACAGTCTCTATGACACAGCTTTCCCCAGCACAAGCTAATTCCAGAGAGGAGTTTTCTGAAGCCCTTTTATTTTTCTTTGTGCCTCTGCTAAGCTTTTCCAAGGACTATTGCTTTCTGGACCGGGATGTAGGGCAGAGCCTGATGCCACTCTTCCTCTGTTTGCACCTGTACAGCATCACCAGAGGTGAGTCCCAGCCTGTGTGAGGGCCCCTCCACCCTCAAAAGCTACTGGGGTTTGCCCCACTCCTCAGCTACCCCTGGGAAAGAGCTGGTATCCCCTTCCAAGCTCTGTGACTTTGGAGAAGTCATACGACTGCTTGGTCTTAGCTTCCTTGTCTGCAAAGTGAGGGTAATCAGATTCCATGAGACACGACAGTGGGTGGAGGGGCTGATGTAGTGTGAAGCAGTACGCATGGCCAAGGGCTGTTTTATGGCCGTCTGGTTGTGTGCTCTGCCTCTCAGCATGCGAGTCACTTCTAGGCCACTTGTTCGACAGTTTGGGAGCAAACAGGTTCTGTGCTCAGACCAGGCCTGTGCTCCCTCAACCTGCTGCTCTGGAGAGTGAAACTGTGAGTTGGAAAGAGGACGGGAATGTTAGGGAGTATGTTTCAGGCACTCCAGGAGGCCACCCAGTGTGGTCTCTGCATCTGTAAAGACTTCTGAGAACATTGTCAAAGCCATTTCAGCTATCCAATATAAAGTGGCTCTAGGGTGGCGGCCCCATATACCGAGGGTGGCGGGTTCAAACCTGGCTTGGCCAAACTGTAACAAAAAATAGCCGGGCATTATGGCAGGCGCCGGTGGTCCCAGCTACTAGGGAGGTTGAGGCAAGAAAATCGCCTAAGCCCAGGAGTTAGAGGTTGCTGTGAGCTGTGATGCCACAGCACTCTATCCAGGGCAATAAAGTAAGACTCTGTCTCTACAAAAAAAAAAGTGGCTCTAGAACTCAAGTAGTTTTGTCCAAGTTGCTTCTAGACACTCCAAAAGCACCATTTATCTGATCTCAAATCTCATTTGAGCACCTGGTGCAGGGAGGAAGTCACTTATGCATAACTTACAGATTCCCAGGACTCTGGCAAGGAGACCTAGAAAAAAGTATGGGAAGAAAAATGAAAACAGAAGCAATTTTTATCTGGACCAGTGTGCAGCTTAAATATCTTCTTCCTTTTTTATTTGTGAATTTTTTTAATTTTTTTTGGTAATATTATAAGAACCAAAGTATCTTTGAAGAGTGTGGTTGATTGGTCGAAGCTGACCTTTGAGGGCCAGTGACAGCTGCTTCTTCAATGATAGTTTCCAAGGTTCCCTCCAGGGTTCACTGGCCAGTGATACCTTCTTATGTGATAGGTAAGAATCTATTTCACTCAAAATAATGTAAGCTGAACTTAGATTAAGACATTACTATGCAGTACAGAAAGTTTCCTACTGAAATTGAAATGGCCATCCGGTTTGGAGTGAATTCATTCATTCCTTTGGAAGTTTATTTGAGAATTAATTTGGGGGATGAAAGTAACTGAGTCTGAACACACCCACAGTGAATCTGAGCTGTTTTATTCCCACTTCATCAACCTTAAATGAGACCACAGGCCCTTTTCACTTTCCTCAGCACTTGATTTCTTTTTTCTTTCAGTAAATGAGACTTCAGAAATTCCACCATGAATAAATCAATGTAAGAATGTTCCCTCTGTGTCTCTTCCAAGGCAGGGATCTGGAGGAGTTAAGGCACATTAACATTTTCCCGGAGTCGTGGATGGTCCGGGTTGCAGCCAACCATTACCACGCAGTAAGTCACCGGCTCGGCAAGGAAACACATACCAAAATTTATTGCCTCTCTGACTTTGCTTTTTCTGAGGATCAGTATGTTTCACATTTGAAACTTCTGGGCATTTGAGGTCAGCACATATCTGGCTTCTCCTCCAGGGGAAGCAGGGGAGGACAGAGGACCCAGCCTTGGAATTACAGTGTTCTCATGTGTCTGCCACATTGATCAGGAGAGTTAAGGGGGGGGGACAAAAGCACTGGTCTCGCTGGCCCCCAAACCAAGTCCCCTAACATGCACAAATGTAACGTGCTTACTACTGAAAAATTTTTAAATGCAGAGAAATTGAGAGAAAGAAAAGACATAGCCTCAGAACCATCGCCCAAATGCAATCACTGTCAAATCTCATTGTATTTATTGCTTTCCAGCTTATACACATATATATATAATGCGCTCACTCAATTGAATGTACTTCCTAACACCATTTTTAAAAAATGTTTTTAGCTGCTTTACTTATTTATTTTAAATTCCAGATCAATATCAGGGTATATATGATTAGGTTACATTGTTTGCACTTGTTAGGAAACTTTAAGTTGTGTTTGTGACTTTCACCCAGGAGGTGTGCCATATACCCCTAGATTGTATCTATTAGGTGAGGGCTCACTGAGCTTCTTCCCCCCCATTGCCTCCTCCCCTCCTGCCTACTTGAATTTAATTGTGTTGTTTTTTTTCTTCTCGTGTGGGGCTATACTTGTTCATCTACTAGTTTCTTTTCCTTTCCTTTTTTTTTTTTTCATCTACTAGTTTCAAATTAGTATTCAGAACATGAGTTGCTTGTTTTCCCATTCTTGAGATACTTTGGAGAAAGTTCTTCAACTCCATCGAGATAAATAGAAAAGATGTAAAGTCTCCATCTTTTTTACAGCTGAGTAGTATTCCATGGCATACATATGCCACAGTTCATTAATTTAACACCATTTTTTAATGGCTACAAACTCTTCTGCTAAGAGAATGTGCCATGATCGATGCTACTTTTCCACTTTTTGTTGTAGAAAACTTACATGTTTCTAATTGTTTACTATTGTAAAAACAGTATAAGGAACATATTTTCACTTAATGGTTTATTATATTATAATTTGTTTTTTAATAGGATACTCTCAAGAGTAGAAATGCAGGCACAAAAAGGATGTGAATTTTTGTTTTTGAGACATTAATAAGCACTGGGATCAAATTATTCCTCCCCCAGTAATAAATGAGTCTCACTTTGTACATCCCCAACAATGGAGAGCATTTTAATTTCAAATCACTTTTGTTAATTGAGAAGGGAATAATGACATCTCACTTTTAATATGCATTTCCTTTATTCCTTTTAAATGAGAATATTTTTCCATGCAGCAGTTCACCCTTTGTGAATTATTGCACCCTTTGTGCAAACCATTGTGCCGCTGTTTCCAATCTTGCATTTTTGGAGATGAAGTGAGGCAGTGTGTGAGTTCTGCGGATGTGTGAGTCACCGGTTAAAATGCAATCCAGTTCAACAAATACCTATTGTAATGTGCAAACCACAGTCTCTGAGCTCCCACCCAGGAGAGGATGACTCCATAGAAGGGCGTTGCTCGAAGTCAAAACTGCAAACTGTGCTCTAACAGAGTGGCAGCGGAGTCACAGAGAGAGGGGACTGTGCACTGACACCTCAGGAAGCCCCCCACTTCCCTCTGACCCTGCCCACCTCCTTCTTTTCACCTGTGCTGCCATCCTTTCAAAATCCTCTTCCCACCCTCCCTCACCCTCACCTTGAGGCCTGCCATGCAGGGCCTCTCTGGCTATTGACTTTGTGACCAAGATCATCTCTGCCTAATAATTGGCCCACTATGTACACATTTTTGGTCTCAGGTGACTTGGGTACCTTCTTTTCTCCTCTTTGCATCCTCTGGAAGCACTGAACACTGTGCCCGTCAGAGCAGGTCTCTAGCAAATGCCTGCAGTAAATGCCTTCAGGGGTGGCTGAATGTCAGATCTAGAGGCAGAATTCTCTTTCAAGCAAGGTGGGAGGAGTGGGGTCAAGGAATAGACGTGAAGATGACAGGCACTCACATCTGGTGGATTAGGCTGCTGTTGAGCTGTGTCCATTTCCCTTGCAGCTAGAGAATGGGGGCGACATGGCCCACCTGAAAGATTTTACCACCCAGGCTATGAGATTTGGGCTGCTCTTCAAACAGGTACTAAAAACTGGACCCAAATGAGGGGAAGAGCTGTCCCTCTGGTGCTTGGTTAAGGACCTCTGTAGGGGTGGGTAGCCCACAATCACTCCTGGCCTCTGGTGGGAAGGTCAGGGGAGAAGAAGTCGTGGGATCTTTCCTGCACACTCAGCAGCTCCTAGAAAACAGAATTCACAGGAAGGGGCCTGGGACAGGCTGCTCAGTGTTCTGATGTGCATCCCAAATTTCCCCACTAAAGTCACCAACTGTCCTACTTTTCCTGGGATGCAAGACTATCAGTTCTAAAACCAGGGAAGGCCTAGGTAAACTGGGATGGGCGGTCATCCCATAACCCATAAACAACAGCCACCAGCTAGCTCAACAAGAGACACCCTGCCAAGTCCCAGTTAAGGTTGTTCATTCTGGGCAGCTATTTTGGTGACTCCCAGAACCAAATTGTGTTGGGTCAAGGAGCCTGATTACAAGGCATCTTGGTGCTCAGTCATCGGAGGAATGTCTGGGGTGGGTGGCTGTGCTTTAATCTTTGGGTTCCCTGTGACAGGTACAACTCTCCAAGAAATCACTGCTTCCCTGTGATTCTTTAAAGGCAACCCAATGAGTGATTTCAAAAGAATTCATATTTCAGGGAGTCAGGGCCTAAATCTGTCATGAGAGAGTCTCTTCTGAGTCAGGCCTGGATAGGCTGGCTCAGCTCCTTGGTTGCAGAGACTTGCCTAAGCAGCTGTAGGTCACAGGGGCCAGGGCTTCCTGCAAGTACCATGAGTGTACAGTATCTCTTAGACCCATCAAATTGGAACAAAATGCTTTGTTTCAAAGGTCTGCAGACCACGGGTCATCTAGGAACATACCTAACCCATTCTTTCCTTCAGTAGAGAACGTGCAGAGTGAATAATATTGTTACTGCTTAGTAACTCCTACTAACTCTACTGACTGCAGTCCCCAGTCCCTGGTACCAGTGTGTGCCCTGTTAGGAAGTGGACCAAGCAGCAGAAGGGGAGTAGCAGGCAAGCCAGCAAAGCATCTGTACTTACAGCCGCTCCCCACCACTGACATCACCACCTGAGCTCCGCCTCCTGATGGATAAGTGGCGGCGTGAGATTCCCATAGAGCACAAACCCCTCTGAAAATTGTGCACTAAAGGATCTAGATTGCTCCCTATGAGACTCTAATGCCTGATGACCTGAGGTGGAGATGTGATGCACTTGAATCACCCCATAACTATATTCCCCCTCCTGATCCATGGAAAAATTGTCTTCCAGGAAACTGGCGCCTGGTGCCAAAAGATTAGGGACCGTTTCTCTACTATGAACGTCTACTGACTGTACTAACTGTTACTAGTGCTTACCATGACTAAGGATTTGTCTTGGCACTACAGTTTGGCTTTTCCTGTCCTCCTCGGCTTATACTGCTGTTGCATTTT
>CAUYON010176546.1:0-26374 GCA_963573935.1 Arctocebus calabarensis
CTTTTAAAACAAGAATCAGTTTATTCATTGGTCGATGGGCACTTGGGCTTCTTCCATGACTTAGCAATTATGAATTAAGCTGCAATAAACATTCTGGCACAAATATCTTTGTTATAATGTGATTTTTGGTCTTCTGGATATCTGTCTAGTAGAGGAATTGTAGAATTGAATGGCAGGTCTATTTTTAGATCCCTAAGTGTTCGCCAAACATCTTTCCAAAAGAAATGTATTAGTTTGCATTCCCACCAGCAGTGTAGAGTGTTCCATTTTCTCCACATCCATGCCAAATCTTTGCCCTCTTTAATTTTTAATGAGAGCAAAAAGTTTTTTGTATTATTAACAAATAAAATCTAATAGTGTTTTTTAAGATACTATTTCCCATCTCTAGCTCATTTTTTTTTCTATTCTGTATGTTTCAGAATGTGTGTTCTCAGAAACTTTTATTGATGGTTAAGTTTAGAGCTACTGACCAAGAACAGGCTGTGCTATTGTACCTGTCATTTTTATCACTATTGGTAGCTCCTATGTCTTATTTCCCTTGTTAGGTAAAGAGCTCTCTATTAGGATAGAGATATATCTTTGAACTGCCTTTCAGCATAGTGTCTGGAGTATGGCAGATTTCAGTAAATGTTTGTTAAACAACTGAATAATTGCATTGTCTCTTCCCTCTCATCCATCTTTAGGATGTCCCTTTAGAGAGCCCTCTCTCTGAGATGGATAGATGATTAGTCCTTTGATGGCTTCATATTTTTCATGAAAGGAAATTCAGACTCTTCAGCATGATATTTAAGAACAGGTGTACTCTCGACTTAGCCTATTTATCCAGCTCTACTTCCTGCCATGCATCTACATTCTGGACACACTGGATAACTAGGTGTACCTTATATTGCTCTTTTATCTTCCCATTTCTACATGTTTGTCTGCTATTTGTCTGCTTCTCTCCCTGGAAGCATCTTCTACCCATTCCTGCCAGCTAAAATCAAATTCAATCATTAGGAATTTTTTTTCTTTCCATCAAAATTTAATTCCATTCTCTTCTGAGTCCCCATTGAACTTTATTTTGATTTCAATTATAGTCTGATCACCTTCCAATGTGAATTACATTTCATTATCTTGTGTATGTCTTTCTATTGGTTCTGTGAGCTTCCTAAGAGCAAGGTCTCTGAATTATTCATTTTATAACCCTTTATGCCTAATAATCTGTTTTATACTTTGGAAGTACATAATATTTATTTAATATATTCATGTATTCATTTATTCTTATAGGGTATAAAGCATAATGATAAGTACTCAGTATATACAAAAAGATGTTAAGGCCTTATCTGTAGATGATATACCTTGTGAGGAAGAAAAAGTTTCTTAAACATAAAATAATTTGTATGGAACAATTAATTCAGCTGGGAGGCTAGAAATGAGAATTAGGAATGCTTATAAGAGAAGGTGACATTGGAGGTGAATGATTAAAGAATGGACCTTAACAGTTTGTGAGATAAAGAGAGAAGAAAGGAAGAGAAGAGTTTCCAGAGAGGAGGAAGTGTGCACAGAAATAAAGGTGACACTCAGGGAACTTTTAGTAATTCAAAATGGCCTTAAGATAGGTGAATGAAGCTGAAGTGTATCCATTTCAGCAATTATGTGGAATATCTTCTATATGCTGGTTACTTTGCTAAGTGTGACTGATACATAAGTGAACAAAAGCCCAGGTTTCATGTTTATACCGTAGTTGCTGTTGAAAGACAGAGAGAGAATGAGATCGTTAAAATATGTAGTCCTTTACCAGCTAGATGTATGGGGAAAAATAAAGCCTGGAAGAGGATTCAGAACAGGGTTCCAGTTTGGATTAGGGTGGCCAGGGAAGGCCTCACTGACTGAGGAGTAGCACTGAACAGTAGCCTCTTTCCAGTCTTTTGCCTCTAAAAATATGTCTTTTTTTTTTTTTTTTTAACATTTCAGCTATGTATCAAGTACTCCTTTTTTTTCTTTTTGGTGTGGTTGTAGAGATGTTCTGACTAACCTTAAGTAAATAGCAATAATACTTAACCTCAAATGAGAAAAAAAGGACAATTGAACCACATCGTCATGATCATCTTGAAAAAGTAGAAGATATTGCCCAGGAAATAAGAGAACTTTTCGGCTTGGCGCCTGTGGCTCAACAGGCTAAGGCGCCAGCCACGTACACCTGAGCTGGCGGGTTCAAATCCAGCCCGGGTTCGCCAAACAACAATAACAGCTGCAACCAAAAAATGGCCAGGCGTTGTGGTGGGCTCCTGTGGTCCCAGCTACTTGGGAGGCGGAGGCAGGAGACTCACTTGAGCCTAGGAATTGGAGGTTGCTGTGAGCTCTGATGTCATAGCACTCTATCCAGGGTGACAGCTTGAGACTCTGTCTCAAAAATAAATAAATAAATAAATAGCTCTGTCTCAATAAATAAATAAATAAATAAAATAAAAAAGAGAGAACTTTTCGGTCCTAAGATGGCATAAGCTAAGTGATATCTTTAAAATGTGTAGTTGTTGAAATGTCTACCAGCAGAAGTCCAAACATGCTGCATACACAGCTTTTTTGGCTTCATCCGTTACTACATAGAAATTATGCTGATGCAGTCCATAAAATAGTGAAAAAATGATTGCCATTTATGACCACTCATTCATTTAATTTGGGTTCAAGAACTAATGTGATGGATACCAGAAGAGAAGCATCAGCTGCCTGCACTTCAACTATGTTTCCTGAAAGTGTTGGCTTAGTACAATAGCTCCTTATTGCTATTTTCCTGGTGGTGACTTAAATATTTCTCTAATGAAGCAAACTGTGTATATTACAATGGGCTCAACATCTACATCAGATTTTAAGAAAAAAAATGTGATAACAAGGAAGTGTGCTTTGAGTGTTGCTTCAGTTCTGCACTATGATTCCTCAGAGGTATCTTTTCCTTTTCCTCTGCCATGAAAATGACACTGGAGGATAGACTGGAGTTGTAAAGAACCCTTTAACTTTTGCTACCAAAAGCAAAAAATATTTATATATATACACATGTATATAAGTACGTGTATATATATAAATATAGCAAAAAATATTTATATATACATATATATGTACATATATACATATATGTATGTTTATGATGCAGTTGTATCTTCCTTTAAGTAAATCTAGCAAAAGAAAAACTTAATAAAATTGAGATAAATGTAAAAAACTAAAACAGATTGAAGATAAGTGTTTTCCAAACATAATTTTTTTTTTTTTTTTTTTTTTTTTGTGACAAATGGTTTCTATATCTCCCTTGGTAGAGTACTGTGGCTTCACAGCCCACAGCAACCTCAAACTCTTGAGCCTAAGGGATTCTCTTGCCTCAGCCTCCCAAGTAACTGGGATTATAGGCACCTGCCAGAATGCCTGGCTATTTTTTTGTTGCAGTTGTCATTATTGTTTAGCTGGATGGCCGGCACCCTACTCACTGAGCTACAAGTGCCACCCCAAATATAATTCTTATTTACGTACTATTTTCTGTTTGACCTCAGTGACTAAAGTCTCATAAACTTAAAATGAGAGCATTGGGATTTTTTCCCAATTGATAAACAATCAGAAATGAGTATAAAATAATTCATGGATGGGGCGCCACCTGTGTCTCAGTGGGTAGGGCGCTGGCCCCATATGCCAAGGGTGGTGGGTTCAAACCTGGCCCCAGCCCAACTGTAAACAAAACAGAAAAAAAAATAACTGGGCTTTGTGGGCGCCTGTAGTCCCAGCTACTCTGGAGGCTGAGGCAAGAGAATCGCCTAAGCCCAGGAATTGGAAGTTGCTGTGAGCCGTGTGACGCCATGGTACTCTACTGAGGGCAAGAAAGTGAGACTCTGTCTCTACAAAGAAAGAAAAAAGTCATGGATTATGGTTTATCAAATAACAATACACTACATACAAAATGTGACTTATATACCAAGTCTTAGACAATGTGTATCATATGGAAATGTATTCTGGTTATTAACCAAAAAAGGCATGCCTCACCAACATCATGGAGGACATGCTTCTCCTGGAAGACTCAGATAACAGTAGGCCAGTTTATCATTTGTCCTGGTAATCAAAAATATTTCTTTCAACTTTTTTCTTTGAATTGCCTATGATAAAATATCTGTTGATATTGAATCTCATGCAAAATCAAATTCATGCTGTTCTAAGGGTGGTTAAATTAATAGCATGGTAAGATAACTTCCCTGAAATATGAGTTTAAGGTCATTAGGGAAGGAATTTTTAAATGTTTTGTTCCCTGATACTTCTGCAATATCTAAAGCAGTACCCATTATCACTTCTCAGCCTTTTGGCTAAGATCAGGTGTAAAGTAGTACCCATTAGTGCATGTTCAATAAATGTAAGTTGAATAAATTGAAAAGTCCTAATATGAAAAAGTGTTCTGAGATGCTGAAGTGAGTGGGGTGCCTGAGCTCCCAGGTATGAGATCAACCTGAGCAAGTGTGAGACGCCATCTCTAAAAAATATTCAGGTATTGTGGAGAGTGTCTGTAGTTCCAGCTACTTGAGAGGCTGAAACAGGAGAATCACTTAAGCCCAAGAGTTTGAGGTGGCTGTCAGCTATGATGCCATGGCACTCTACTGAGGGCGACAAAGTAAGACTATGTCTTAAAAAAAAAAGAAAAAGAGAGAAAAAATGTGTTTATGTACTAATTTTTATTCATTATCATATTTTTATGTTGTTACTCAGTCGGTAAAGTGTTTTTAAATATAAATTGCTGTATACTATATTTTCTGGTAAAGATTTATCCAGTGGACATAATATTCGTAGGCCTTATCCTTTACATCTCTGTATGCATCTTTGTACACTCATTAAACTTTGGATTTTTACCTGCATTCAATTCTTCTATTCCTTTTTAAATACTAATTAGAAAATACATTTATCTATTTAAATAAGGGACTTGCACATTGTTTTTCCTTCTTTTATGGGAAAGGGAAAACGAAGTTCCTATAAACAAAAAAAATGAGCTCATTTTGAGTTCCTAACATTTATCAAGCTGGAAAGCTAATTTTCAGAGTAAGGTTAAAAGATTCAATTTTCCATATACCATTTAGTATTATAGATTTGTTTTTATTTCTAACAACTGGACAACTTACAGAATTTTCAGTTTGTTAAAAGACTTGACTACCAACATGGCTTTGACTTTTCAAAAAATTTCAAAAAATTTACATATTAATGTAGTACTAGGAGACATAGTTAAAGTAATGATTCTGTAAACTAAGTATATGTAGAAAGTCTTAGTTTCTAACAGATGGCTGTTTTTCTATGCCTGTTTTCTAACAACTGTTCCCATAAGAACCTACCTCTGAAGAGCAAACTGTTACTTCACAATAAAACTTCCTTACATAAATATTATCCCCCTAATGTCTTCCTTTCCTTTATAGTTTGTTAGGAATTTTGCATTTGGGTATATTAGTGATGAGTGATTGACTACTAAATAAACTATTTGTCCTCCAATGCAACTATTTTAAGAGCTGGAGTCTTTTCAGTTACTTTGGCAGAAATAATATTTTGCTTATCTTAATAAAAGGACTTTTCTCTCAAAGCATTCAAAACATTTAAAGCACTATATAATAACACTCTCTGTCTCTCACTTGCTCGCTCTCCTTTTATTTTCCTTACTTTTTACTCTATTAGATTCCCTCATATATTCTATGTTAATTCCCTCTGTAGAGACAAGTAACCTTGGCCTTCAAGAGGGTAAGTGATGGATCAAACTGGAAGGACTCAGCTTTAATCTCACTTAATGCTCACTTTAACACTGCTCTTTAATGCTCACTTTAACACTGTAGTAGTCATAGGGCGGCGCCTGTAGCACAAAGGAGTAGGGTGCCGGCCCCATATACCGAAGGTGGTGGGTTCAAACCCAGCCCCGGCCAAAAACTGCAAAAAAAAAAGAACACTGTAGTAGTCATAGCTTATTTTGTATTGTCGTCTTTTTTTTTTCCTTTGGTTTGGATGACAACACTGCTTTTATTTCTGTTTGAGGGGATGAGAAAGTTTCTTTCCCAATATGGCAAAATAAATTTATCTTTTGTAGGTAGAGGTGAGGAGGTGGATTGAGTGCTGCTAGTCAGCAGAAAGCCCAGACAATTTGTAAACGCAGATTCTTAAACTTGTTTGCATCACCTATTCTGAGTACTATTCTCTGTTTTATTAATGTTAATTATTACTGGTGCTTTTTACCTTTATTTTATTACTTATTTTAAAATAAGCCTTATGAAAATGATATTCTTAATGATACCATGAACTCTTCTTCACTTGAAAAATTCCTTTTAACAGTATTTACTGCTCAATTAATGATGTTAAATTTATATCTTATTAGTAAACATTGCCATTTAATTCTATTTTCATAACCTATTTTTTAAAATAATGAGTAAATATTCATTGCCTTCTTTGTGCTGTATTCTGTCTTTACTTTCTCATATTTGGCTCATATAATTGAGTGGACAATTCCTATGGCCATTCTTATTTTAATGAAGTATAAAGTTAGAGAAGTTTTTCTTTGTGAGCTATTTGAAACTCTTGAATATCTTTTTTATTCCTTTACTCTTGGGTTTAAATATTATTGTTTTTCTAAAAAAAAGCTAATGATAAATCTATTAAAATACAGTTCATTAAAATTTCCTCATAATAAAATGTCACTTTCTAGTTTTTGCTCCTCAAAAAATTAGAAGATAATAGCTTAATGTGTCTTTACAAGCAACATTTCAGAACAGATTATATTCTAGAGGCCAATTTCATTCCTTATTTGGATAAAAGCCTGATCTTTACACACTTTAATTGCTTTTATTGTTTCTGGAATCATTTAATGTTACCATGTCACATTGTTAATAACTCTAATTAAAAAAGAAAAAAAAACAACAAAACAATTTTAAGGCCAGGCATGGTGGCTTACTCCTGCAGTCACTTTGGTAGGCTAAGTCAAGAGGATTGCTTGAAGCCAGAGGTTCAAGACCAGCCTTGGCAACATATTGAGACCCTCATTTAAAAAAGAAAAGAAAGAAAGAAATCTTTAAAATAAAAGAATTAGGGTCGGTGCCTATAGCTTAAGCAGCTAAGGCACCAGCCACATACGCTGGAGCTGGCAGGTTCAAAGCCAGCCTGGGCCCACCAAACAACAATGACAACTACAACCAAAAAATAGTTGGGCATTGTGGCGGGTACCTGTAAACTTGTACCTCGCTACTTGGGAAGCTGAGGCAAGAGAATCACTTAAGCTCAAGAGTTGAAGGTTGCTATGAGCTGTGACACCCCAGCACTCTCTCTACCCAGGGCAACAGCGTGAGACTGTGTCTCAAAAAAAACAAAAACAAAAAAAAACAGCCATGGCACTTTACTGAGGGCGATAAAGTGAGACTCTGTCTCTACAAAAAAGAAGAATAGGCTCGGCGCCTGTGGCTCAACGGGCTAAGGCGCCAGCCACGTATACCTGAGCTGGTGGGTTTGAATCCAGCCCCCGGGCCCGCCAAACAACAATGACGGCTGCAACCAAAAAATGGCCGGGTGTTGTGGTGGGCGCCTGTGGTCCCAGCAACTTGGGAGGCAGAGGCAAGAGACTTGCTTGAGCCCAGGAATTGGAGGTTGCTGTGAGCTATGATGTCATGACACTCTATCCAGGGTGACAGCTTGAGGCTCTGTCTCAAAAAAAAAAAAAAAAGAAGAATAGAATTTTCCTCAGTATTTCTTTGACTATCTCCTTTGTTTATACAGGCTTTAATGGATAGCTGTAGATTATACTATAGTGAAAAGTAAGAACAATTTGTGATAACATATATGTCAACAGTTAGCTGAACATTATAATTAATTTATCAAGCATTACTAGTAAATGTTACATACTTGTAAGTCATCTCTATTAGATCCTAAGATTTAATAAGGTTAAGAAAATGTATCTAAGACATGTTTTAACATTTTCCATTCCTAGTTTTGTTGAAATTGTTGACATTAAACTTGTATTAGCTTATATTTCAAAGCTGTTTTTGAAAGGAAAGAAACATAGTAGAATTGAAATTGTAGTAAATAAAATATTCTCTTAGGGTCATTGCATATTTGTGTGGATGATTAATATCTTTTGATCCGGCTTGGCGCCTGTGGCTCCAGCGGCTAAGGCCCCAGCCACATACACCTGAGCTGGCGGGTTCGAATCCAGCCCAGGCCTACCAAACAACAATGATGGCTGCAACCAAAAAGTGGCTGGGCATTGTGGCAGACGCCTATTGTCCCAGCTACTTGGGAGGTGGAGGCAGGAGACTCGCTTGAGCCCAGGAACTGGAGGTTGCTGTGAGCTGTTGATGCCACGGGACTCTACCCAGGGTGATAGCTTGAGGCTCTGTCTCAAAACAAAAGAATAGCATACTTGCTTGAGCCCAGGAATTGGAGGTTGCTGTGAGCTGTGATGCCACAGCACTCTATCTAGGGTGACAGCTTGAAGCTCTGTCTAAAAAAAAAAAAATATTTTGATCCAAGATACCCATAAATGCAAAGCAATGATTTTAATTAAGTACTCTCTGAAAAAGAAATATTATATTGTCTTTGACTAAGTTTATATGCTACCTGCAACAACAGTAGTCACATTATCTCTTACTAAGTTGAAGTTTATAATATTTAGTCAGATATCTTGGAAATCAAGCTTTTTTCTTAGTATATTAAGTATGATGGGGAGAAAGTGAATTGTTTTCTACCTTTAGATAATCAGGGTAACTTACCAAGATGTAAGCTAACCGTTTTTTTAAAGTCAGTATGATTTTACATATTTTATTAGCTTTCTTTCAAACTAGACGAAAGGATCGATAAGAACAGAACAAAACCACTTTTATCCTGGAAATTTCTCTTTCTCACTGACTTCTCCAGTGAAAGCTACGTTTCTAATTGGTATTTATCCTTTTAGTCTTTTTTGGACATTATTTGTGCTTATTCCCACAAACCTATGGGTTTTTTTCTAGCACAAAAGTCTTTTTATAAATCTGATTTGACAAATTACATGCTATCAGAATTCAAATGTTATAAAGCACTTTCATTTTCTTTGTAAAAATAGACTTCATCTTGAATTTAAAAAGCCCAGTAATTACTAAGGTAACAACTAGATTTCCTTTACTGACAATGATGCAAGAGTTCCTTTTTTCTTTTGGTGCTGAAAACAATTTCATTTTCTTTGCAAAAATAGAATTCATTTTGAATTTATTGTTGTTAATTTATTATAAAGCATGATAATTACTAAGGTAACAACTGGATTTCCTTTACTGACAATGATGCGAGAGTTCCTTTTTCCTTTTTGGTGCTGGAAGGTGTCATGTTGTTGCCCATTAAATATGTGAGAGCTGAGGTGAGAAATTCATTGTATTGCTATAAAAATCTATGTGAGTTCATTTCTTTCTCATTCTTACCCACCCACTTATCTATGGCTAGAATCTTAACAGTGAATATAAGTCAAATTAATTAAACTTTGTACTTGATTTCTTTAAAACCCTAAAAAGTAATTTGTTAGCAAAGAATAACAATGTTCTATGGTAAATTTATAAGATCCATAAGCACAAAAATATACATGTGACTATGTATCATTATATTGCAAAAGAAATATTTTATACTAAAAGTTAATAAACTGTCACAATGTATTTTCACTTTCCTTATCATCTCCCACAGCTTTATTTTTAGACATAATTTAATTTGACTTTTAGTGAAGATGAACAAATAATATTAGATTATTTGTCAAGTATAGTGCTAAGGCTATAGGAAAAGTAAATTATGAGTATAGCTACCAGGCTCTCCTAGAGCCAGGATCATGGGGGAGCTCAGGTAGGGGTCAGGAATGGCAATAGGCCAGATCTCCCAAGAATTAACTGAAGAGACCAGTCACCACTTGGTCAAGTTAGAGAAAGAAGCCTTTGAGGCTATATACAAATAAGACAGCTAATCTAGAACTTGTAAATGTCTGTTCAAGACCTGGCAGATGAGACCTCTAATATAGAAATTACCCACTACAATCCTAAGTCTAAATTCAACTCATTTGGGAGTCCATGTTGGACATAACCCCAAGTATACCTTTTTATATGACTATACTTTATAATACAGGCTTATATAGGAATAAGGACTATTTTTCTTTTAAGAAGACCAGCCTTAATTTAACCCAGCATTTACTAGAGTGGGCTCCAAATTACCTGTTTTTTGTTTTTTTTTTTTTTAAAAGAATATCATGGTCCAGTAAATTTGGAAGTCCATATAACATTATATACACTGTTCCATTATCTACAATGTTGATGTTTTTACGTTTAGTATTTTTTGTTTATTTCATTCATACAACAAATATTTATTAAATTCCTCCTGTGAGCCAGACATCTATTAGATGCTAGGAACAGAGTGAGAGACAATGTAAACATGTTCTACACTCTTAGATCTGACAATGTGTACAGAAAGGTCGATATTAAAATATGTGATTTTAGTATAGTGTGTTTAGGGCTGAAATAGGGGCTAGGTAGGTCTCAAAGGGGACACAAAGCAGGACCACCTAACCTGGTCTGCAAAATGTCAAGGAAGGGATATCCAGGAAGTACTATCTATGCTAAAATCTGAAAATCAGTAAAGTGAGATTAGCAAGAAACTGTCAGTCACAACAGCAATAACAATAACAACAAATTATACTCCTTCTACCTGCCAGATACTGTGTTCAGTACTTTCTAAGAGTTCTATCAGTGATCCTCTTAGATTGACTTTATTACTTACCCAAAATCCTATGCCCAATAAGTCGCACGAATTAGAATTTGAGTCTTGACTGATCTGACTCCAAAGTCCTCTTTCCACTACCCCACAACTGCCTCTTAGAGCATTGACTGATTTTGATTATATAGCGTGGACATTAAGTTCATGTGCAATTTAAACAGTAAACTAATTTAAATTGCATGTGAACTTTATGTCTATCCTATATTTGTTTTGCTAAAACAAAATAATAATGTGAGTAAATATCTTACATTTGATTTGGCTTTGATTATCATGTGATATTTATTACTTTTTTTAAAAAAGACATTTTATAATTTTAATAGATTATAGTAAAATGTGTCATTTGGGTATATGTTTCACCAGTATATTATAGCACCAAGGTCTGAAGGTCACTATCCAAGTAGAGTCTCACACATAGGAGATACTCAGAACAATACAATTGGCAACTTTACCTTTTACTTTGAATAAGAGATAGCATAGTTTGAAAAGATAACTTTGAACACTTCTAAAGGTGGTAACTCACACTTTAAAAGTAGTTCTAATTCTCTGTGTAACATAGTTAAGCTGGCCATAAAAATTTTCAGTTTTAAGATAGAGTATATGCAGAATATGAAAATAGAAATTTATCTCTTAGAAATGTCTGACCTACTTGTCACCTGTAGCTTCTGTACATACATGAATATCCACAGGTGATATGAACTTCGTTATCTCCTTACCTTCATTATCAGGTAAGGAACCTCATACCACCAGGATAGCTTACTGTTAATAGTTCTGAAGATTTTGCTGGGCATGGTGGCTCACACCTGTAATCCTAGCACTCTGAGGAGGCTGAGGCAGGTGGATCCCTTAAGCTCAGGAGTTCAAGACCAGCCTAAGCAAGAGGGAGACCCTGTCTCTACTAAAAATAGAAAAACTGGCTTGGCATTGTGGAAGGTGCCTGTAGTTCAGGTTACTTGGAAGGCTGAGGCAAGGGGATCTTTTGGGTCAAAGAGTTTGAAGTTGCTATGAGCGCTTACACCATGACACTCTACCCAGAGGCAAGAGTGAGACTCTGTCTCCAAAAAAAAAAAATTTAAAAAAAAGGTAGTTTTGAAGATCTTAATCTAAAGAAGGATCAAGTAAATAGTAGAAGGGAGGTTTAAGAAAGTAGAATGGATTGCCCTAATCCCAGCAGAAATGTTCAAAATCTCATGAAGTAACTCCTCTGTGTTCTTGGAGTGGGATAAGGTAGTCTTGCTTTGGACCTAACGGAGGCAGATTTGGTCTGACTACATAATTCATAGACTTGCTCTAATTGGTCATGTCAGCATGTCAATCATCACCAAAATTGCCATTAAAATAATTTTAAAATAACATAAATGTTATCTATAAATTAGTGGGGTTTTTGTTTGTTTTTTAGACAGAGTCTCACTGTGTCTCCCTAATGTAGAGTGCTGTGGCATTACAGCTCACAGCAACCTCAAACTCTTGGGCTTAGGCAATTCTCTGGCTGCAGCCTCCCAAGTAGCAGGGACTACAGTCACCCACCACAATGCCTGGCTACTTGTTTGTCATAATTGTTGTTGTTGTTTAGCAGGCCCTGGCTGGGTTTGAACCTGCCAGCTCCTGTGTATGTGGCCAGCGCCCTAACCACTGAGCTATGGGCACACAAGCCTATAAATTTGTATTTTTAACTTCTCCTTTTTACCCCCAGTAGGTGATTTTGAGGTATGAAATGGTTATAAGAGAGAGTACCAGAAAAAAAGAGAAATAAAGAACCTGGATAATCTAAACTTGGATTGATTTCCAAACTCTTGTCATTTGTACTTTATTAAATCTACAAAATACTATTGTTAACATGAATTTCACTTGCTATTTTTACTTTTGGGGAGAAAAGCAGCATGATGAATAAAAATCTTTTTAGAAATGCTTGTGTTGTATTTGTATTCATAATCAAACATCAGTTTATTTTCTTACTAACTATAAAATGTGTCATTTTAATTTTAGGGACACCACAGTACAAACTCTTACTCTTCAGCCTTCAGTTAAAGATGGACTTATTGTGTATGAAGACTCACCTTTGGTTAGTAATCCAATTACGTGAACGTCTTCAAATACGGTTTTTGAATGATAGTTGTTTTTCAGCCTTTGGGAATAGAGGGGGAGTCTGTCATGGATTCTGATACATTTCAGTCTAACTGGAAAGCCCTTATTCATGTGTCATTTTAGGGATGGATATTTAAATGCAAATTTTTGGGAAAATGACATGTTTTATTCCATTCTGTCTTCAAAGTGAAAGGTTTAAGGAATGGCACAAATCCTCTATTGATTTCTTTTTATTACAGAATTAAAAAAAAAAGTTTGCT
Source organism: Arctocebus calabarensis (assembly GCA_963573935.1). NCBI lineage: Eukaryota > Metazoa > Chordata > Mammalia > Primates > Lorisidae > Arctocebus > Arctocebus calabarensis. Next base: position 13,080 of record CAUYON010176546.1, read on the forward strand.
GTTGTATCAGATGTATAGAGTTTGAAATTAGGTAATGTTTCTAGAAAAGTTTTTTTAAATGTCTCTGACTAGTAAAATATTAGCCTGGTATTTTGGGCAGCTGGGAAGGTCTAGACAGCAGCTTCCCACACAAAACCCAAAGACATCCCAGCCTGCCAGGCACGTCCCTCTGCAGATAACTCCTTTGCAGCAATGGCACAAATAAACCATCCTGGGTACTTCTGTGATCTGTATACCCTGAGATAGAATTGTGAGCATCTCCTACCTGAAATCTCCCAGGTCAGGCCTGACGTTCCCTGAACAAAAAGGGGGTGGGGATGGAAGCTACATGTTTTCTTTTTCAAAATTTAATTTATTTTTACGGTAAAAGATTTTTTTATCAGCTTTTTTAGAATATGTGACAAAATAATTATGGTAGAAGGAGCAGCCATGGCTTAATCTGTTATTTTCTTAAAATGATTAGCCAGAGTACACATATGGTCCATTTTATGTTATGAGATGCTTCTTATTATAAAGAAAGAACCTTTAGGTTTACATTTCAATATACTGAGTATCTTTTTTTAAACCCTTCAAAAATGTTAAGACTTTTTCCTAGCTTTTATCTTTCTTTCCATGATGTTACCACCTACCCAGTCACTAAACACCTCAGACTCTTATTTTTCCTTCTCCTCTTTCCATCTAAGCGGTTGCCATGACCGTAGATTCTATCTTTATAAAACCTTTAGAGCAATCTAACGCTTTTTATTTCTATGTAGGTCTCCCCCCAAATCAGATTCCCAAACCACTTTTTAGCCAATTATTACAGTAATCTCCTTTTATTCTGCTTTGCAGGTAGATGCTACATGAAATATCCTAAAGTACAGAATCCAAGCTCCATTTCTGTCATGTCTGAACTCACAAATATTAAATTTCATCCCATTACTTAATGAGACAAAGTGCATATTTCTTGGGCTGGCAATGAAGTCCTTAGCAGTAAAGACCCCAATCTACTCTTCTAGTCCCTTTTCTCACATTTAACCTCTGGTTCAGCCAACATAGACTATTAGTATTTACCCTTCCCTAAATGTGCTCCAGGAATTCTTGAGTTTGGACAATGATTCTCTTTGTCCTGAGGACCCATCTCCCCAGCACCATCTATTCTGATGTAGTAAAACTGTACACTCTTTTAAGAGCCATACCTAATGCAATGTTCTGATATCCACAGCTGACTGGGATGTCTCAGTCTTCTTCACCTCCCTGGCACTGTCATTTCTCTCTTTGTTATACTAGTTTTAAATTCCTCTACCCTGGGGTGTGAAATGTTGTTAAGTATCACCAGCATAAAAATAATTCTAATACTAAAATGAAATGCAAAGATTACTATAGAGTTGACAGTTTAGTAACTATGTAAAGCTTTTGGTGGAAATCCAAAAATTTTGTTTCCTGCTCTGCTACAGACTTTTTGTATTTGATAGTGTACTTAAAACTTAAATAGAACCAGCTATTACTAAATCCAAAGTAGTAAGTGATGAAATTTTAATGATGGTTGCTTTTATTTTATTGTCTGTGATAAATTTTCTGTCTTAAAAGGTTAAAGCAGTAAAGTTGGGTCATGTTCTAGTAGTAGATGAAGCAGACAAAGCCCCAACAAATGTCACCTGTATTTTAAAAACTCTAGTTGAAAATGGAGAAATGATTCTAGCAGATGGAAGACGCATTGTTGCAAGTGAGTATAAAAACAGCAATGTTTCCTTTGTGGTATCAGATCAGACTTAGCTGGCTGCTTATTTACAAGCATAAACATAAATTTAATATAACTTAAATTGTCTATATTAATGGTCATTTATAAAAATTAATACATCTGAATTTAGCTTTGTCAATTTTAGAGATGGAGAGCATCTTTGAAAATTTTAGTAGTAGTATTAGGATAAAATCAGCTTCAGATTTTTCTACTTGAGGAATTTCTACATAAAAAAAGTTTTAAAGGATGGCGCCTGTGGCTCAATGAGCAGGGTGCCAGCCCCATTATACTGAGGGTGGTGGGGTCAAACCTGGTCCTGGCCAAACTAAAACAAAAAAAATTGCTGGGCATTATAGTGGGCACCTGTAGTCCCAGCTACTCGAGAGAGAATCACCTAAGCCCAAGAGCTGGCAGTTGCTACTCTACCAAGGGTGACAAAGTAAGACTCTGTCTCTAAAAAATAAAAATTAAAAAAAAATAAAAAAAGTTTTAAGAATTTCTACATAAAATCCTTATACTTTCCTCTCTAATCTCTGTGTATGATTTTTTTTATTGTTATCTTATCGGGAATTTTAAACAACTCTGTCACATTTCTATTCAAAATATGAAAACTTATTATTAGCTTAGTACAATTAGAAAACTGCTGGACACTTTATTTATGTATATGCTTAAGTGTGTGTGTGTGTGTGTGTGTGTGTTAGGAAGTTTTCCTCTTTTTTTAGATTGTTGTCTTCCCCTCTGCTTTACCACCCACCCTTTGTGAAGAAAGAAGAATCTAATCAGTATATTTGACCTAGAAAGAAAAATTAACTTTGTCAAATGCAATATGCTAGTTTTTAACTTATATGTCCTGAAAAGACTTAAAAATTCATAACTAGCTATTGAAAATTTATTGCCAGTAGCAAGGAAATCAAAGAAATTGAGACTACTCACTGAAATTTTCAGTATTTGAAGAGAGGTGTAAGGAAGACCTGATTAAAAAGGTCCAAGTGCCTCACCACAGAGATGTTCTTGGATGTTGTCATTGCAGAATTGCCATTTCCGAGCCTAAACTAACTCTAATAACAATATTCTAATATTTGCGTTTCACAATGAATTTACGAGAAAAGGAGAATTTCAGTGAGCCTGAATACTTTCTTTTAAGAAAGGTCATTGAGACTTTCCTGAGTAGAATTCTGCCTACCTCTTTATAGTCACTGGACAGTGAAATGGAAAGGAAGAATTGCCAAAACAGAAATTGTAATTAAGGAGTAATTATCTCCTGGTAACCTATACTTTCTGATAAGTTTTTGAGGGATAGTCATCATAATTCTTTTTTTTTTTTTTTTTTAAGAGACAGAGTCACTTTATCGCCCTTGGTAGAGTGCTGTGGTATCACAGCTCACAGCAACCTCCAGCTCTTAGGCTTAGGCAATTGTCTTGCCTCAGCCTCCCAAGTAGCCGAGACTACAGGTGCCCGCCACAACGCCTGGCCATATTTTTATTGCAATTTGGTGGGGGCCATGTTTGAGCCTGCCACCCTCAGTATATAGGGCTGGCGCCCTACTCACTGAGCTACAGGCGCTGCCCCATCATGATAATTTTTGAACTCAACTATGATTGTAGGATGACATTTTTAAAAAGAGCACTTGAAGCTTTTATGAGCATAGTTTCATAAATCATCACTTGCAGGGCTATGTTTTTCTTTTTTCTTTTTCTTTTCTTTTTTTTTTTTTGAGACAGAGCCTCAAGCTGTCACCCTGGCATCACAGCTCACAGCAACCTCCAATTCCTGGGCTCAAGCGAGTCTCTTGCCTCTGCCTTCCAAGTAGCTGGGACCACAGGCGCCCGCCACAGCGCCCGGCCATTTTTTGGGTGCAGCCGTCATTGTTGTTTGGCGGGCCGGGGCTGGATTTGAACCCACCAGCTCAGGTGTATGTGGTTGGCACCTTAGCCTGCTGAGTCACAGGCGCCGAGCCAGGGCTATGTTTTTCAATTTCTTTTTTTCAATTTTTATTTCTTATTGTCATTGTGTTTTTTGTTTTTTGTTTTTTTTTTTGAGACAGAGCCTCAAGCTGTCACCCTGGATAGAGTGCTGTGACATCACAGCTCACAGCAACCTCCAATTTCTGGGCTCAAGCCAGTTTCCTGCCTCCGCCTCCCAAGTAGCTGGGACTACAGGCGCCCGCCACAACGCCCAGCCATTTTTTGGTTGTAGCCGTCATTGTTGTTTGGCGGGCCCAGGCTGGATTTGAACCCGCCAGCTCAGGTGTACGTGGCTGGCGCCTTAGCCCGTTGAGCTACAGGCACTGAGCCTGTCATTTTGTTTTAACTAACTAAATTTTGTCTGCAGCTACATAACCTTACTATTTACCACTAATGAAATTAGTGAGGATCAAAGATCAAAACTATTGTTTATATTAGCACATACATATGTGGCACTTTGAAAGATGACTTTTTGGTATCATAAAAAACTGAGTCTAGGTTCTTACAAACTCCTCGCAAATAAAACTGCAGGTGCTTCACAACTATCTTGTTTTAAAGATGGGCACCCTAAGGCTGAGGTTTAAATTAATCCAGACATAGCCAGTGGTTCTTCTTAAAAATAACTATAACAAAACTTACTATCTCAAATATTTTCTGGACTTCTTGAATTCTCTCTGAAATTTACACTACCCAGTAGATTGCAATATTCAGTTCTTTAAATACCTTTAACATTTGTACAAAGAAAGCCCCAGTCAACTTGAGATCATTTATTTTAAGAACCGTAGTAAAATCTCTTGATTGGAAAAAAGCAGCACTGCACTAATGAGTTGATAGGTTTTCAGGACCTTTATTCTATATATTTAGGTTGTAGGGTGCATAATCTAAATAGAAATAGCTCTTTAACTGTATGACAGGCTTATGCAAATGGGTGCAGCTGTTGATTTGATTAAAAACTAAAGAATACTTTGATTATAATTTGTTACAGATTTTCATCTTTTTAAAAATGTTTTTTAGGGAATGACAACATCTCAAACTAGGTTTAAGTATTGTAGGGCAATATTTAGACAAGTTTACTTATAAGGTGTACAAAGAATTTACATAAAAGTGTACATTCTTCTACAATTTAATAGATGTTTTATCAGTCCGTTTTTGAACATACTTTCTTAGAAAAGATTTTTTTCCCCTGCAACCAAGTTATCACAGTGAGATATCTTAAAGTTTTTTATAATTGAACAGTATGATTACTAATGTTACTTTGAAGGCTATAACTTGATATTTTAAGGATTATTAAACGCCAATAAAGAATAAATAGAAATTTTGTTTTTCAGATTCTGCTAATGTGAACGGAAGAGAAAATGCTATAGTGATTCATCCTGATTTTAGGATGATCGTTCTGGCCAACAGACCTGGATTTCCTTTCCTGGGCAATGACTTCTTTGGAACCTTAGGTAAAACGAGGTTTTATTATTGTTGTTTAATAAAGGTTTTATTATTATTTATTCATTATTTGTTATTGTTGATAAGAGTAACAACAACAATAATATTAGCAACAGTGCTATAAAATCTATCATTTAATGCTTACCAGGTGCTATGCCACCATCATCACCTAGCAAGAATAATTATCCCCATTTTAGAGGAGGAAAATATCTGATATTCAGATTTCTGTTTTGTTTTTTTCGAGACAGAGTGTCACTATGTCACCCTTGGTAGAGGGTCGGTGTGTCACAACTCACAGCAACCCCAAACTCTTGGGCTTACGCGAGTCTCTTGCCTCCGCCTCCCAAGTAGCTGGGACTACAATACAGGTGTCCGCCACACGCCCAGCTATTTTTTTGTTGCAGTTGTCATTGTTGGTTAGGTGGCCCGGACCAGGTTCCAACCTGCCAGCCTCAGTGCATGTGGCTGGCGCTATAAGCACTATGCTATGGGCGCTGAGCCTCATAGATATTTTGTTGACAGTCATTTAGCTAATGAGTGGCAGAGCTGGGCTTCTTATCTGACTCTATCTGATTGCAGAGCCTGTTTTTTTGGAGGCATATGTGTACATGTATATGGTTGACATGCATAGAATTTCTCCAGAAGATGGCTCGGCGCCTATGCCTCAACAGGCTAAGGCTCCAGCCACATACACCTGAGCTAGCAGGTTCAAATCCAGCCCAGGCCCGCCAAACAACAATGACGGCTGCAACCAAAAAATGGCCGGGCGTTGTGGCTGGCGCCTGTAGTCCTAGCTACTTGGGAGGTGTAGGCAGGAGACTCGCTTGAGCCCAGGAATTGGAGGTTGCTGTGAGCTGTGATGCTATGGCACTCTATCCATGGTGACAGCTTGAGGCTCTGTCAAAAAAAAAAGAATTTCTCCAGAAGAATACACAAGAAACTGGTAAAATGGTTGTTTGCAATGGAGGTCAGAGATGGTATATAATCCACTCATACTATTTTGGTAATTGTTAATATGTATAGATATTACCTTGAAACTTATTAACAACTCATGCCCTGGGATAGGGTCTTTGCATTAGTTGTATTATTCCTGAAATCCCCTCTCCCAAGTTCTATGTCACCATTTCTACTGTCCATGATTTCCTTGTTCTTTTTTCTTTGGAACATACCCATAATATATATGTTTATGATTTGTAATCTCCCTATGCCAGAATATAAACTCTCTAAGGACAAGGATTTTGATTTTTTTTTTTTTTTGCAGGTTTTTTTGTTTTTGACTGGGGCTGGGTTTGAACCCACCACCTCCCGTATATGGGGCTGGCGCTCTACTCACTGAGCCACAGGCGCCACCCGAGGATTTTGATATTTTTAATCATTGATATATATATAAAGTACCTACTGAGGTAGGTACTGTATATTTGGTGCATTGAAGACATTTTATAGTTATTTGATAAATGAATGAATGAGGGGTCAATTATCTTTTTATATTAGTGTTAAATTTCATTTTCAGTAAAAAAGCCAAAAGCCATTCTTAACATTTGCTTTAGTCCAGGCAAAACTTAAAAAAAAATTTTAAGTTTTAGCTTTCATTTTATTCAGTTACTTTTAAATACACACATGTATACACACACAAACAATTGTTTGTTCAGATGGCTCCTAAATTAAAGTAAGATCTTATTGCTACCTGACTGAACGTGTTTATTTTCTAAAATTAATATTAAATAATATAAGTCTATTAATTTTCACTTCCTTTGATCCCTAGTGTCTTAGATTATGAACCAGTCAAATCATGTGACTCAGTAGACTTATACTTTTAATATAGGAAATTCATCCTTCTTTTGAGCATAGATTATGTTTTTCTAGTGCACTCTTGGTTGCCCAGATTATAGGTGAAGTTTTATGTTGCTATATTCTTTTTCTTAATTTTATTTTAGATAGTGTCTCTGCAGTTTACTTTTTCAAAACTAACCTCTGAAGTATATCATAGCAATCTGCACAATGTGAGTTGTTTAGCGAGTGATAATACCAATTCCTTCCTTTTGAGTATACATATATAAGCATTTATGTAAGGTAGATGTATATAATTTTTGAAATTTTTCAACTTTTGTGAAGGTTAAAAAGGTAGTCTCACAACTATATGAAGAGTATATTTCCATTAATGGAAAAGGAATAAGTCACCCAAACTCTGTTTTGTATGTATGCATTTTTGAAGTACTAACACAGACTGGAATAATAAACACACTAAGTAAACTGTCTATGCATTTTGGGGATGAGTGACATTGGCAGAGATATAATGAAGATTTCCCCTTTTTCTCTTTTATTGACTATCTCCCAGTAAACATGTATTCATCTATTATATAAAATTTGTAACAAAAATTAATCTATACAGACCAAACCGTATTCTACCAAGTTGTCTTTTATTTTGCTCCAGTCATTTGCTTTCTTCTCCCTACCATCCTAATGCTGGATGTCTGTCCTGTGCTTTGACGAGCAACCAGTGGCTCTTTAAACAACCATTCTATTTTTCCTGTGGCATTAATCATGGATTAGGTATATGTTGAATGTATTTTTTTCTCCTTTAGGTGATATTTTTAGCTGCCATGCAGTTGATAATCCCAAACCCCACTCAGAGCTCAAGATGCTCAGACAGTATGGACCAAATGTGCCTGAGCCCATCCTTCAGAAGCTTGTGGCTGCCTTTGGAGAGCTGAGGGATTTGGCTGACCAGGGAATTATTAACTATCCTTATTCTACGAGGGAAGTTGTCAACATAGTCAAACATTTACAGGTATAGAACCCACCTGTGCATAGAGGTTTAGAAGAAGCAATCATTCTCTTTTTTTCAGGTCTGCCAATTTCCAAAAATATTATAGTGAGTCAGATAAGATGATATGAAGTATTTATAATCTAAGTTATAAATCTGGAAGGCCAATGAACATTATCTGTCTTGGCTTTGAATTAACTTTGGCAAGATTCTGTGGTTGGACCTTACCAAGAGCTAGGAAATTTGGTGGACAGATATTTTCAGACAGAAGATAATTGGTTTGGCTTTTATAAGCATGTGGTATCTGGGTGAAAAATATTTTTATTTTAGAGTAGTTGACATGGAAATAGAAAACAGAGTAGGAACTAACAGCATTGATTAATATACCTGTAAATACTGCAAGGCAGTTTTACAAGATAGAGTATGTAGGCAGAAGAATTAAATTTCATTAAATTTCTTGTGACCATGTGCACCCTTTTTTTTTTTTTCCCCGAGACAGAGTCTCATTTTGTCACCCTTGGTAGAGTGCTGTGGCATTATAGCTTACAGCAACCTCAAACACTTGGGCTCAAGCAATCCTCCTGCCTCAGCCTCCTGACTAGCTGGGACTATAGGTGCCCACTACAATGCCTGGCTAGTTTTAGAGATGAGGTCTTGCTCTTGCTCAGGCTGGTCTGGAATTCCTAAGCTCAGGCAATCCACCCTCCTTGGCCTCCCAGAATATCAGGATTATAGGCGTGAGCCCCTTTGTTTTAAAAAACACCAATGTCAACCTGGCATGGTGGCTCAGACCTGTAGTCCTAGCACTCTGGAAGGCCAACGTGACTGGACTGCCTGAGCTCAGGCAGCCTGAGCAAGACCCCCACCTCTACTAAAAATCGAAAAACTAGCCGGATGTTGTAGCAATTGCCTGTCATCCTAGCTACTCCAGAGGCTGAAGCAAGAGGGTCATTTGAGTCCAAGAGTTTGAGATTGCTGTGAGCTATGATGCCACAGTACTCTGCCTGGGATCACAGAGTGAGACTCTGTCTCAATTAAAAAAAAAAAAAAAACCAACCTATGTGAGTTCTACTCATATAATAAATAATGGTCTTCAAGCTAACATTCACAACTCAATGACTCTTGATATCTGCCTTATCCCCAGAGCTCCCAGAAAATCTTTGAAAGAAAGTTAAACGGGGTGGGGGTGGGGAGATGTTAGATCAGGGGTACACAGTTTCAGTTAAACAAGAGGAATAAATTGAGATCTGTTGCACGGCATAGTGACTATTGTCAATCATAATATAATGTATATTTCATAATTTCTAAGAGAGTATATTATAAGTATTTGCACCACAAAAAGAGATTTAATTAGCTTGTCTTAATCATTCCATCACGTGTCACGTGTACATACATTGAAACATCACTTTGTATCCCACAAATGTATCGTTATTATTTGTCAGTTAGAAAATATGTATTTGGAAAGAAAAAAAATAGAAAGCTTTATTCTGCCTGTGAAGCTGTAAGTCCACTTCAGCCTGCTCAGATCCTGGCACCTGAAGCAGATGAAGGCAGAAGCAGCAGACCTGCCAATGTAAAGTTTGCTGTAGAAATACTTGTTTTCTTCCCCTCTGCCAGCTCCTATTCTCTATTCCGTATCTTTTTTATGTTCTTCTTCCTTTCTTTTCTTGTTTTTTTTAATCTTTTTTCCTGTTTATTCATAGACTATAACTTTTCTTAATTCTGGTCAATCATATTCATTTTAAAGACAGGAGATTTCAGAACGCACTGGCAATCACTGAACACAAGGATCTAGGCACTGCAATGACACTGGACAGGAGAAACTGTCCTCACATTCTAGCATTTCTTCAAAAAGAAAAATATTATTAAGCCATCTGAGCAAACATTAAATGAGAAAAATGTCTGTATTTCTAGTGCCTAGTTAGCTGACAAGGTTAGTAAATTTCTGCTAAAGTGCATTTGATTATTATCATTCTATGAGCTTTATAAAACTTTGTAAATGTGCATTTTATCATATATGTAATGAGGAATTTTTTTTTTTAATATAGAAATTTCCCTCTGAAGGTCTTGCCAGTGTGGTTCGGAATGTGTTTGATTTTGATTCCTACAACAACGACATGAGGGAGATTTTAATTAACACTTTACACAAATATGGGATCCCTGTTGGAGCAAAGCCTACCAGTGTGCAGCTGGCAAAGGAGTAAGGCAAACTCACTATTGATAAATATTCTTGAACATTACTTTTCTGATTCTTAAAGGCTGATAATTCTTAATCTATTGTCATGCTGTGGAAATTACTTTTCCCTGAGTAAGCTTTTCAACTATCTGTTGCTGTTTGCTGGCTGGTTTTCAGCTCAATGGCACTATTCATAGGCTGTAAATTGGGAATTTCAATTATTATGACTGTTTTGTGAGCAGATGTAATGAAATCAAATAAAGGGAAATATTTGTTTCTTTAAGAGTCTCTGTTCTTTTGTTGAAGTACCGTCTCATCATTATTATTATTATTATCTTTTTTTTTTTTTTTTTTTGTAGAGACAGAGTCTCACTTTATCGCCCTCAGTAGAGTGCCGTGGCGTGACACAGCTCACAGCAACCTCCAACTCCTGGGCTTAGGCAATTTTCCTGCCTCAGCATCCCGAGTAGCTGGGACTACAGGCGCCCGCCACAACGCCCGGCTATTTTTCTGTTTTGCAGTTCCGCCGAGGCCAGGTTTGAACCTGCCACCTTCGGTATATGGGGCTGGCGCCCTACTCGTTGAACCACAGGTGCCACCCCTGTCTCATTATTTTGCAGTCCAGTATAAAATCATTATATGAACATGAAAACTACGTAAAGGTATAATGTACATTTAGTTAAAATGGTCTTATTTATGTTACCATATAGTTTTATCATAGTTTTCTAAATTTATAATCATATTCACCTAATTTTGGTTACCTATTTTAGCTTCATAGATGAAAGAAGTGATAAGAACAAGTGGGGTCATTTCATGTGGGCCAGTTGCTTGCCTTTTACTATAAAATCACAAGTTACTTAACTTTAGTTAAGACTTGTAGATATGCTGTTGACCAGAAAGACAGTTGACAGAGTTCATTAATAGAGTAACTAAGTCAACTCAAATTCACTGGCAACTTGTTTTAAATATGCATAACTTATTGATAATGCATGTGATGTCAACTTTGTCTACAAATATTGTCAATTACAAATTCAAAAGGGACAATAATTACTTTTAAAGTAAATTATTATTTGATTTTAGTCTCATATAGGAGGCATTATCTTTCTGTTGAAAATAAATTATTAAATATAAATCAGTGATTTGCCCAGCTAAATAAAGTATATATAAATATATAGACATATATCTTCACTTTAAGTATATGTATCATCCTTATTTATTTATTCTTTGAAGTCATTATAAAAAATTGTCAGAACACATGCCAGTAAAAATAAAGTATTGAAGCGTTAGGAATTTCTTATAAAGAGAAACAAATATTTCCCTTTTGTGGTAAAAGCACAAGATGGGGTTAGAAATTACCAATGCTTGGGTTGATATTACTGAGTGAGTAGATTCTTTGGAAGAAGAACGATTGTCATTTGTGAATGCATACATTTTTCTGTGCAACACTATTTTACTGATTGATCAGCAGATCTTATGGGCATTGCAACTGGGTTAGCAATTTAATGGGTATGATGTACCTTGTATATTTAAAGAGTTTAAGAAATTATCTTTAATATGCAAACTTCTATGTTAGTACTCATGTTTTTAATTCTTTTTATATACTATATCTTTACTTTTAGTTGGAAATGGTTTTTGTTACTGTTAACAAATTCATATAATTAGAGTTCTGGTTTCATGGAAACTAGGCTTGTGATTTAAAAATGACTTTTTTGGTACTCTTGCTAGACTTTAAATAAAAATTAAAATACATATTAATTGGTAAGATCAATCATAAGAAAATTGTTGTTTCTAAGGCATTTTCGGTTTCTAAGAAAGATAGATAAAATGGCTTCTTATTCATTATAATCCTCAGTTCTCTCTCTCTCTCTTTTTAAATCCTTTTATTTATTTGTTTGTTTTTAGACAGAGTCTCACTTTGTCACCTGGGGTATGGCACCGAGGCATCATAGCTCACACTCTTGGGCTCCAACGATCCTATTGCCTCAGCCTCCTGGGTAGGTGGGACTTCAGGCCCCCACCATAACACCCAGCTAGTTTTTCTGTTCTTAGTAGAGATGGGATCTTACTCTTGTTCAGGTTGATCTTGAACTCCTGGGCTCAGGCAATCCATCCTTCTCAGTCTCTTAGAGTAGTATACGATTATAGGCATAAGCCACTGCACCTGGCCTATCATCTTCAATTCTAAACTGAAAACTTTTTGCATTGGATGTTAATTCGAACTCTAGTGCTTATTTAAGAGCAGAAGAGCCTGGAAACCAGATGGTCATGCTCATGGTTAAAATGGGGATAGAAACAACTAGTTAGTTGCTCACCTAGCTAAAGATAGACTGATAGCAGTTGGGAAGGATGAGTGAATTTTCCTGTGGGGTGGAGATAATAGTAGACTATAATTTTGCACAGTCACTCAAAGCATTTTTCCCCTCACCAGTAAATTGCAATGACTTAAGCAGTTCAAAAGTAGTGAATAGTTGACATTTACTAAGCATTCTAAGCACTTTACCAAAATTAACTGACCTAACTACATGATAATTTTATTTTTTCTACTAGGCAAGTAATTTTTTCCTGTTTTATTATCTATTAGCTTTTAGAGGTATGTGTGTCTGTATGTTCAAGGCTGAGGAGACTTTAAACAACAAACTATCCAACTAATAAATGATAGATGGAGAATTTAACTATAGATCTGTCTGGTTCCCAAGCCTAACATTTTTATATCTATTCCAATGTTTGCATGAGATAGGCAATGCAATGCAAAATTGGATATTAAGATTTCAAAGACAGTGGAAACTTCAGAGTTGGCCTTCAAAGTCTTAGTTCCTGTCATGTAAGAACTTGTATCAGGTACGATATACATATAGCATTTGCATTAAGGACTAGACCCATTGTTTTATTTATTTATTTATTTTTTGTAAGACAGAATTTATTCACAGAAAAGAATACAGAAAACATTAAGGCTCCTGGTAGAGGGAGAGAATTCTAGTGGGGAGAGAGACGCTCTCTCTGTTTCTCTCCCAGTCTTTACCCATCTCCTCCTTTAGGCCTTTAGTCTCAGAGTATATATAGGTGTATGGGTTCCTTGGCCAGGAAATGAATGAATACAGTCCCTTCCGCCAGGGGCAAGGTGAATGAATGTATCAGTGAATGGATACAGTCCTTTCATGGAATTGAGGCCTAGGAAGTTCACAAGAAATTGACCTAGGCATAGGAGATGGGGGTTCCACATTTAGTCCTAAGTG